>JAAAIY010000019.1:142507-168162 GCA_016098105.1 Actinomortierella wolfii
ACTGTGAAGCATGTAATGTCGCCGGTGTGGACGCTGCGGAAGCAAAGTTGGGATGGCTGGGATAGTTGTTGGCGAGGATAGCGGCATTGATTGCGCTGTGCAGTGGTGCCATATACCGCTTGGTCAACTCCTCGTCCTCGTCCGTCTCATCCGACTGAGCCGATGCCCCCCTGGCGTCCAAATTAGCTTCAGGAACCGCTGAAAGACCATGGTTGGCTTGCGGCGGCAACGGTGGCGAGTTTTTAGGTGTCGGTTGGTGGAATGAAGAGTAACGACGGCCACCCGAATATGGAAGTGATGATTGATCATGCGGTGTAAATCCATAGGGCGAGAGACCGCCTGTGGACTGCGTCGGTGTTGCCTGGTATGTACTTTGACGTGCTTGACTACCATGTGCAGGTCCTGTCGAGCCAGTTGTGTGTGCCGACCCAGGCTTGAGCTGCCTCTTGGGAACAGTATCGGTGGCGATTGAATATCGTCGGAACCCAAAGTTGAGCAATCGTTTTGATCCAATCGCTTTCCAATCCTCGTCCTCTGTCACTGAAGGGCTATCGGTGGCATCGCCGTCTACCTCTTTTGCTGGCTGGTTGATCGTTGGGATCACTGCCGTGGTCGATGTGGTGGCAGAGGGCAGTGTTCCTTGGTCATTGACGCCGCCTATGCTTCCGATGATCACTGGTACGACAGAGGCTGATGTTGGGGCAGGAGGCTGCTGATCAGGTGACGCCATTTGCCACCGCCCTCGTCCCATTGGGCGGAAGAGCGGGTTCGACTCTAGCGCAGCCGTCAGATCCGTCTTCCAGCTCTCGTCAGGTGCCTCACGGTAAATTGGATAGTTGTCATGGACCCAGGCAAAGATCTCTCGTATCGTCTTTTGCTTGGGTGAGGCTTCAAACATTTGCACAAGCAGGTTGCACCAAGCCTCCATCGACATGTGGCACTCGTCCTCCAGTGCCTTGACGGGTGATCGAGATCGAGGGCGTGGCCAAGGCCGGCCCGCGGGTTCTGATGTCGATGCCTTGCGCTTGAGTTTCCTTGCTGCTGCTTCCTGGTGCTCCTGCTTGAACCGCTCAATCTCTTCTGCCGTCAGGGTTGGAGAGTCCTCTGCCATCAACTCTTCCCGCGTATCGGTCGGAATCCTCCTCGGGACAGGCCGCTTAGAGGCATCAAAAGACGCCATCGCGCCTTGTCCCGTGTAAGCTCCGCTCCCTTCAAAGGCTACCGGTCCATGATCTTGACGCAGAGTGTACTCTTCTGCACCCCCCTCACCAGCCATCTGTTCATCATCGTCGTCGTCGCCGTCGTCGTCATTGTCATAGTCTTCATCGTGATGATCCTGATCATATGAGCCATCGCGACGGGAGCGGTCACCCTCTGCTTTGAGGTTTTCGAGATGGATCAACGCTCGTCGAGGGATAAAAGTCCAAGTGCCCCGGCCGCTTTGGCGGAAACACTCGTACGAGTGCAGAGTTGTTCTGACACTGGTCTGCATGGTGTGCATGTCGTGGCGGTAGTATGGATAGGCCTTCATGATCCACTCGTAAAGCTCGGACTCCTTGTAGGTGAGGGTCTGTTCGTAGTTACTCTTGAACGCATTCACAAGGATCAAAAACCAACTCTCGTTGGGCTTGTCCAGATCGTCCCTCGAAGCAGCCGATGATGGCGGTCCCTGGTGACTTCCTCCTCCAGCTGCTGTTGCTGTCGCTGCTGCACCATTGCCTCTTTGTCGCCTGCCTTCGTGCGACGAGTATGGAGGAGCGGCACTTGACATGGGTAAAGTGCTGTAGTTAGGAGGAGAAGGAGGGAGAGGGAAAGGAGGAAAAACTGTGCGATCGACTGCACTACTTTATGACAGTGGGGTAAAGACAGAAGACAGTACGGGTGGCAATTGGTGGATATTCGAAGAACTTGATTTTGTTATTGTTGATATTGTTGTAGTGTGGAAGTATGGAGAGTGGGGGAAGTAGGGGGGTAAAGGAAGCAAAATAACACTAGAAGCAGGTAGGGTAACAGCTATGGTGAGAGTAGGGAGAGAGGAGTGGTAATGGAGTGGTGGGAGTGAAAGTAGGGAAATGAGGTAATGAGGCTCAGAGTTGCATGAGAGCTGGTTGATGAAAAAGAGCTGCTGAAAAGACATGCTCAAGCCAGACACTCGCTCAGTGACAAAGGGATATATGGGGGAAAAGGACAGGTGGCTTGCACTCAGCGTAAACAGACTTCTTTGTCTCTCAGGCACCCCCTTCTCTCTCCCCAAGACAAACAGCGTGATCCACGTCCTGTTGTTCTGCTGGGCGTCGCCAGATTGACAGACCTGTACGTACAGCAAACACTGACTACAAAAGGCCTGTGCAATCTCCTTTTTTTGCTGCTCATCTTTTTTGTGCTCTTTCCCAAAAACCCAAGGCAACAGTCGCTTCAACAACCTTTCTTATTTTTTAATAAAAGGGGAAAAAAGCCAGTTAAAGATGTACATCTACATAAATTGAGTTGGATGAAAAATAACGTCGCAAAAGAGTTAAAGCGTCGTGCATATGTATGGTCCTTCTCCACAAGTAAGACTTATGCTGGCCCGATGAATGCCTATAAAAAAAAGAAATAAGATGTCAACGACGTTAAAATACAAAAGTTCAAATCACTCAAGTACAAGAGTATTTTCAGCCCTAAGCGTTGATGACTTTCACACACCTATTCGCTTTCTTCTATTTGCAGCTTTGTTCCTTTTCATAATAACTATAGCTTCCACACAGTTCGGATCAACAGATACTATACCACATACCAACAGATATATAAAAAAATAGTTGCTAATGACGACACGTCTAGTTCTCGACTGGCTCCTCTCTAACTTTCTGCATCTCTTCGGTAAGTTCGACTTTATCTATCAAGGTTGACACAAAGGTCCTTTCAGCCTGCAAGTGGCCCATAAGCATCGGTGTGTCGTCACTTGGACACTGAAGCAGCGTAGGTGCAAACACCATCGCCAGATTAGAGAGATTCATTTTGGTCCTTGCTCGAACAGAGTCACAGTTGAATTGCTGAAGAATGTATGACAAAAAGCACGATACGTTAGTTGTTGGTTGCTTTCGAATTTGTTAAGCCTGTGTGTCTTTTTTTCTTGCAGTAGAACAGAAAAGGAGTTGTAGAAACATACCTTTAGGAATGTCACCAGATAGACAATCAGTTCCCTGTGCCAAATAGGCAGATCCTCCAGGATCTTTGCAATCTCCTCCGGGTCCTGAGAATTCTGAATGCATCGCTGGTAAAAATCGTACGGGATAGCGGGCTCGGGGAGATCGCGAATCCAAAGCCGGAGCAAAGAACATGGTACATGCGGATCCTCAATACCAGTGATGTCATAGTTGCCAAGCTCTATCCGCGCACGCTGTTATTTTGTATATATTAGCAAATTGTGATTAGCTTCGCGCTCCATACCAGGATTCATCAATGTGCTAGCCGATCATTCAACAGTTCATCTGTGTCAAGTGCCCAGAAAGCCAAAAAAAAAGATAACATGCAACATACCAGTTCAGCAACTGCACCGAGATCACCGGAGATACGGAAGATTCCTTCTGTTCGCAATCCTCCAAGGCGTTCGACACTCTCCTTCAAGAACACCATCAGTCGTGGTACACGCCAGAGTGCCCATTCGCCTCCTTCTGCCATCTGTCGACTCATGAGCCGCTCAAGCGTCTGTTCAAAGACGCTGGGCCGGAAAGCAGCCTCCTGTGCTCGCGCAATCTCGTTGACTGTCAGCAACTTTGCTCTAGCACCACGCTTGCTAATCCGGCGAAGCAATTCATTACAGTGCTGAGCAATGGTAGGGATCGGATGAGGAGATGTTGCCACATGTTGATTCAGGAACGATGCCAGATAGTCGTGCAGATTCTTGGAAGGAGCAAACGTAATCAACAGGATAGTGAATAGGTGCCAGCCCTTGATGCTCCCCTCCCTAGGTCCATAATTTAGCAATACACAAGAAAAAAGAGATGGGTACATCGGGTCAATCCTTTTGAACAGGATCTCTCACGAATGGATTTTTTCCTTCAACCCTTGGAATAGACGTTACCTGCTGGGATTCTCCGTCAACTGCTTGCAAAGCTGGACATAAATCTCGTCACGAAGCTCTCCAAAGTCGAGACCTTTCTTGATCAGTTCTAAAAGCCACTTGATATCTTCCTCAGACTGGATTGAAAGGTCCGCACATGTCTCTCCAAGAGTGACGTTGGTCGGTCCTACGTATCCGTTGCCCTTGCGTTCGCCCATCAGTTTCTGAATCAATTTGAAGCACCGCAGGGCATCTTTTTGAACACTGCGCTTGTTTAGGACCATCAGGGGCTGGGTCAAGGGGCTCTTTTGGTGGAGCAGCATTTTCTCTACGGGAACCTTGCGTCGAAATATCCCCTTCTTGTGTGTCGCAAAGTACTTTTGAGCAAATCCTGCAATCCTGAACTGCGAAATGGATGATTGCAAGTCGGCCGGAAGCGTTGGATGCGGCGGACGAGACGAGAATTCAAGTGGAGTAGGTGCCAACACCTGCACGGAAGGTAGTGCGCCCGAAGGACAGCGAGAATGCTCGCCCCCGTTCTCAGGCTGGCCCCGCGATGCCGGAGGAGGGCTGGTCGCCAATTTACGGAGCGCCTCTTGCTGTTGCTCAATAATCATCGGCGACATTTTGCGTGCCGCATCATCATTCATCACTGGTGAACCAATGCCAACTTTGCGAGCTCGCTCGGCTATCTGGAAGCTCTTTCGAGCCGGTTGGAACACATCCTCGGCGGCAGCGGCTGTAGCGCTTGAAATTCCCGCCGAGCCAAACGTTGGCGGAAGCGAAGACGAAAGTACAGCCGAGCCATTACCATTCGAAGCTGGAGGCGAGTTTGGGATAGGGATGGGCTGAGAGATTTGAGCAGAGTGCCTGTTGAGTGTCATGGATGCTGCCCGTTGGAATGACGACACAAAAGCCGACGAAATACCATACTGAGACTTGGATTTACCACGTTGGCTATCCTTCAACGAATGCTGCGACAGCGAGGTCCCTCTAGAGAACGAGCTCGGCGGCGATCGTGAACCGTTCTGAGCTTGAGATTCATTGGAAGAAGCCCTGCCCCAGGACGTACAGGATGAGAATGGGAGGTCGACACTCGTCTTGTCCAGGAACGACGATGAGATGGGTGAAGCTGGGTTTGATTGGAAATCCGTACTCTGAACTGGGGAGCCGGGGATGCTATTGTGCCCACTATACTGCTGCTTGTCACTCTTGGGCGTAGTTTCAGTGTCTCGCTTGCCAGATACACTAGAAATATGTGTCGAAAGGCGCTGTCCAATGACGGATTTCTGTGTTTTTGTGCGGTTAAGATGCAGTAAAAGGCAGGAGAAAGGATGGGATTTGGGGTTAGATGGCTCTTTAGTAGAGGTGAAGAGGGAGAAGAGGGAAGAGAGAGCCATTGTATGAAGAGGGAAAGCATTCATTCCAATTGTGCTGTTTGTCGTTGTCGTTGAATTTTTTTTGTGGCTCTTTGGTCAAGGAGGTAAAGCAGTATAAGAATTCTTACCTGGATGGCTATGAGCGAGATGATCTGACGACCGTCGTGCGGCCTTTCCCATTCCGTCTGTCCCGTTTTAGTGTTGTAATAGTAGGGCAGGTTATGGACATCGTCAAACAGCTCCCACCAATCCCCTGCAGGACTGCCAGGTTGGCTGTGGAATAAAAAAGCCAGCAAAAAAAAAGTTCATGGAGCAGCCATTTAGTCAAAAATAACGACAGGAGAGTCCAAAGCAAATGGGAAACGAGAAGGGGCAGTTGAAGAGTCCCAACACAGACACACACACAGTGAGAGAAAGAGAAAAAAAAAGGTGAGCGCGTGTACTAAACGAGTGTATGCGGATCAAGATGTGACAGGGCGGAGAAAAAAAATAACGAGGGGACAGACCGTTCAAAAGGCCTGGTAACCACTTACACGGTAACACCCTCAGGAAGGCACCAGTCGCATTCTCCACTAGACTGTTGTTGCAAGGAAGGACAGAAGAGGGGGTTGGACGTGGTTGTTTACCCAGTAGTAAGCAGGAGACAGGCAGACAAGACAGGCATCGAGCAAAGAAAAAGCATTGAAATGTTGAGATAAAAAAGAGTAGGGTTCCAAACTAGGTTAATGCATTGCGGCGCATGGGTTCTAGTCCAAAGGGAAAGGACGTTTTCCTGGTGTATGTGACTTTATTGTTCGTGCTCTCTCCTTCCCCATTCCCTACAGAATAGAGACAGGGATCACTTTCCACACATTGGACACTTGTTCGTTCACTTCAGCCTTACACCATGCATAAGTGATGCATAGCAGCTGCGTTCAATGACCAGCTAAGCATGGAGGAATGGTGTCAAGCAACCCAACCATCGCTTACCAGGTTGGCATAAAAGGTATTTTGTGATTCAGGATCAGTAATCTCGACCCAATGAGGATCAAGAGACATTGCCAGCGCCATGGCCGAAGCTCAAAGGTCAATTAGAAACGAAGGACTCTGTAGGCAGTGGAAGGGTGGGGTGCGGGCAGGTAAAGGGGGTGGGGGGCGGGGAAGGGGGGGGGGGGCAAAAAGGGGGGGGGGGGGTGGACGGCAGGTGGGAGGGGGGGAAGGGAGACAGATGCAGAAGGTGCGCACGAGGAGAAAGTAGGAAGGAGGCAGATGGCTGCCAGAATGGTGGAAGGTGAATGACGAGATGGCGAATGCAGCCAAGAGGCGAGGAAAAGAAAGGTGGCAACTATGACACCTGCTGCTGTTGGGCTTGAGTCTCTCTCACTCTTTCACTTTTCAGCAGCGACTACCTCTTCAACCTGCTGTTAGTTATTTGACCTCTTTTTTTTGGTTGCTCGTTCGCTTTCTCGCGGGTTCGAAAGGAGAGCGAAGAGGGGGCTTATGAACATGCGCCCCCGACCCTGTCAGGCTGGAGTGCACACAGTTCAATTGTAAGGCAGGCAGGACAAAGTGAGAAGCAGGAGAGAGACAACGAGACATATTGTAAAAGTTGAGAAAGGGGGGGAACAAGTGGAAGGAGAGGAACACACGCGTGACACGCACGAATAATCCTATTGTGAAGAACAGACTTTTGTTATTCGCTCGTTATCTTCAACTTGTGACAAGGAAGGAAGAACAGTACGCCCACACCAGGCCATGCTGGACATCACGCGCTTAAAAGTTACTTTTTGTCGATCTGACCCGACGACGGGGTTGTCCGCCTTTCACACGCATCACACACATACACACACCCCTTTTCTTGTCTACATGTATATAAATATACAACCAGTTCATCATCTGGCTGTCGGGCTATGTATACTGATCTGTATGACAAAAAACTGTATTCGACCGGTAAGCATCTCCCAGGGAAGGAGGAGGGGGAGAGGAAAGACATGACCCTGGGTAGCTATGCCTTCCTAGGTGCCTAGGATTGATTAATCGCGTTCGTCACTTACTCAGGCACCACCGCGCATAACTGACACAGGGCACATTTCCCAACCAATGAAATGCCCTCCATTGATCCAAGTGTGGTTCAATGAAATAGTACGGCATGTAGCACGTAGTTATTCTATATGCTTTCATACATTCTTTCGTTGTATGCTGTGGGTAAAGATAAATGGCTAATCCTACAGTCAAAGCTGCACTCTTTTCGACGATGACAAAGCAAACACTCGCAAGTTACATGTTCCTCAAACATCCAACATCCACCAGAGAGATAATAAGCTGGAGAGTAGGAAGAATGATACATGGTGACAGACTGGCCTGCAAAGACTCTAGAAACAACTCTATGACACCATGATCCTCGTTACGAACTCGGATGCAAATAAACCACAAAATTTGCAAAGCAAAAGGCTTTTTTTCGTTGCTTACTGCGGTCTAACGAGTCTATGACCATCAGTTCTTGTCCCAACTTGGATGCAAAAAAGTGGGTTCATGAAAGGTCTTTTTGCAAGGGAGGATATATTCAAAAATATGCCAAGGTGCATGAACATCAGTTGTCAAGGTGGTCATTCTGGGATTCAGGAGGGGGTCTTTCAATGAGATGTCATAAATGAAAAGGTATCCAACAAGGCTCTTCGAGCCGTCCTAGTAAGCGTAAACGGTCCTTCTTACATCCTAGCATACCGTTCGTTACTTTATGGCAACATGGCCAGGTGAACCGCACGAGATGACATGGCAAATCGATGGTGTCATTCGCCCAAATCGAATCGAAGCCCTCGAGGAGAAGTACAAAAAGACGACAGCGGGCTGCAATGGTCAAAGAGGAAGAGGAGGAGGGGGGATAACGCGAAAACAAGTGGACTACTGGTGTTGCACACGAACAATACACATGTTCCAATACCCTTATTGGGTGTGCTGTGTCTGCTCTTCTGCTCCCTACTCTCCCCTCCTTTAACCTTTTTCTTCTTTTTTTTCTAATTGCATCTTCAGCACCGTTTCGCCCAGCAAACACCAACTTCCATCATACCAGCAAGCCAGTTCAGTCCACGCTATTGTCATTCTACTGGTGCCATTGTTACTTCCAAGCTACTGCGACGCCACTGAACGATCTTTATAATGGCAGCCAACAAAGTAATGCGCATGGCATCATGAACCACCCCTTTTCTTCCTGCCGAATGCAGTCTGTTTTTGACCGGCCCCTTCTTCGTGAGGCGGCACGGTTGGGAAACAACCAAAAGGCGTGATTGGGAGGGGGGTTGCTAATACGCGACCACGTTTTTTTTTGTGTGTGTTTGCAAAGTGCTACTACTGACAAAACGTGGGACGTGTTCTTTCGCCTTTCATTCAGCAACGAGAATCCCTCACTCAATCAGAAACAGCACGACTTTCTACATTTCTGCAAGAATGCCTCCTGGTGGGCACACTCAAGGTACTAGATGCTCCAAAGTCTCGAGCCATGAATTCTTGGAACAACAAGCCCAGCAAATGCGTGGAATGAGCAGGAAGAAGACGATGGCTCAGTTCATCATCAGTCCACTTGCGGCCAATGGCGCGAGTCAAGTGAAACGTGCAGGAATATACTCACAGAGGCAAAATCATGTTTTTTGACCTGCTGACAGGGGTTTTACTACTTTGAGGCATATCTTCGAGGTCGTGAAGAGCTGCTACTTCAGGTCTACAACGACATCAAGCCAAACTCCAATGGCATCGTCACCACCCAACCCAACTCCCTTCCTCTCGCAAAAGCAAGGTAACTCCAGAATGACAATTGGCGCTCAACAAACCCCCTTTGCACAAGTGTAACGAGAAATGTTATCTTACACCGGCTGCCCTTCTCCTTTGTAACATCATCCTGCTAGGACCTCCAATGTCTTGTCTACTCGTACCCAGAGGTCGTATGTAACTCGTCGCATGGATCATTGGAAGAGAAATTCCCACCGTTTCTCAAGGCACACGTTGAGAGACACAAATTATGACAAAGGCTCATACTTGTTAATAATTTACATTAACCTTCCTACTGAATAACCTGCCTTTAGGCTTAAGCATTTCTCAGCAAAGAAGTTACCACTACCAGTGAATCCTATCGACTCGGAACTGGAGAAGGACGAGAGCAGGGCATCATTCCTTATTGCAGGCTATCCCCGATACAAATGTCCATATGTTTGGGTGAGTCTAGTTTTTTGTGTTTGTGTATCCTTGTTCGTAAAGAAGAAATCTCGTCAACCAAAAGGAAGGGGGGAGGGGGCTACAGGTGACTAATCTTTACACACAAAATACCAAACACTTGCCCTCCATCATGTTCTTCTAGCTTCGATCCAATCACAAGAGGCTTATTCATAACGACAACAATCATAAAGTCGACACCAACGATCCTTTGAAGCTCAGCACGATCTCGGCATGGCGGACCGATGGTAAGCACGCGCAGAAAAGGCATTATGACATCAATAACCCACGCTGAGTCGGAGACATCTGACCGACTTTTTTATCTCTCACTGTAACTATTGATACATCTATTAGACATCAGACTCTGGGACATCATTGCAGAAATCATTACACTCACACTGTCACCGTCGCCAATCAACCCGTTTCGCATTAACCACGCTTACTTTGACCAATTGCCACTGGAGGAGTGTGTCATAGCAACCGGGGCGATGCTCGATTTTCTGCAAAGGGTGTATATGAAGGATACTCCCTATACCGAAGCAGGTTAGTGATTCTCTGCATTATTGGTTGGAGGGTTTTTCTCCCTTCTCTTAAATATGAAGGCGGATCATACCAGCAGGAGTCCATTCTCACACATTATCGCATTTTGTTATTTGCTACTCGGTATCTTTAGTATACGCCGATATCAAATATCTACAAAGGTCCCATTTCATTCTGTACGAGGAGCTCCATTCCTTTTTGACAGAACATGCTGCAGAGGAAAACGCCAGGAAGAATGGAGTAGCAGCACAGGTGGAAGCTCTCAACGTATCACCGGCGCACTAGTTTCATTCACACCAGCCTCTTAAGACTAGCATCTCCTTTCTTTGTTCTTCCATTTGCTCCTTCGAATGCTCCTTCCATATCATTGAGGCAGGTGCCATGTAGATGAAAGTAAAGAATTAGGAAGACATTCCTAGAGATACTCTTAGCGTCCGTGGTGCTGCTTACGGCAGTTGCGTTTGAGATAGCAAGACTGATGGTTGCAGTGATTGGGGTGATGGCGGCGCTGCCGAGGACCACCTGACCATGGACCGTGACTGAGGGCTGGCGGATCAGGAGCTTGCTTTCGAATGCGCTTCGTATCTGATAAACCCGTATGGCGTCGACCTTGTCGGCCATTTTCGTCGCTCTCAACCCTGTCGTCTCGCTTGCATTTTTTGGTATTATTGGCATGTAGTATTATCATCTGCAAATCATTGCTTTCTGGTTCTGAATCTGTGCTGGTTTCCGATCGAGTGGGTGATCCTGTCGGCTGGTCATTGTTACTGGTGCCAAACCCACTGGTGTGGCCACTCGGAGGCACGGAAGCCGAATTACCATCGCTAGAGCCACTAGTATCCCTCTCACTGCCACCATCATCATCGGGTTCTACTTTTCTTTTGGTGGATACTGAATGCTTCTTTGGGTTTGCAAACTGGGCAAAAGCCTCTCTGATCCAAGCCAGCCTCATCTCTATTTCTCTCAATGGCAAACTGAAGAATTGGTCGCGATCTCCGACGGGCAATGTTCCCAATCCAGTAATGGTGTCTATTTTTTTTCAAAAGATTTATGGTGAAGAGAATTACGTTAGTGATCGTGGCTACTTTTTTTCGAAGCGATATGAAAATATCGAACCACCACACATTCACATTCTCTGACGTTTTTTTCCAGTCGTACATAAAAGTGCCTCAGGATCGTTCTTTTGGGGTTTGAACAGTCGCTTTAGCTCAGAGATGCGATCTTTCAGTAATGCTGGATCAAGCATGGCGATCTGAATGGAAAATCGCTGCGCGAGATTTGTGCATATCATCCTACGATACCTGTAGAGGAACATTTGGCGCTCATGCTTGCTAGTGAGGTTTTTGAAAATCTCACGATCTTTACCGGAAAGTGTACCAATGCCTGCAAAAGTATCTATTGGTTGTTTTTGGTTTGTATTGATGTGGCCAAATAGATATACCCCAATGCTATAGAGTCAGCTCCCTCCACGTTACACATTTCAATAAGCATCATGCTATGAGTATCATACTAAAGCAACAAAGCAATTTTTTTCAACACATACATTTGACAGCTTGTGGATCACCAGCACGTGGCATGAAACGGGTGAAGAACGGATCGCCCCAGTAGATTGAGTGAATCATGACCGCCTGAAGAGGATCTCGTAAATCTGCTCCAGGCATAAAACCTAACGAGCACAAATTAGTGTCTTCTAAATGTCTCCAAAAAAAACATATTGTCAGTCCTAGTTGGAGAGCCATAACATGTTGTCTTTGCCACTCACCAAGAACTCGCGCTTGATTTGTAATCTGTAAACCAGGTAGGAGATTTGAATCTTGCATTGAAGGGAGCGTCGGGCACTGTAACAGGGTTGACATGGTTGTTGGAGCCGGTTCTAGGGCCGGTGCTAAAGCATCCGGCATTAGCGACTGTGGAGAAGCGTTAAAGGACGGAACTACACGTGCAGCATATGGGAAACTCTTCATGTGTGTAAGCCTTGCGGGGATTGTCTTCCGCATTGCTGGCGTCTGATTAATAGCATAGGACGAGTGACTACTCCTTGGAACGAGCAGTGGTACCCGCCGTGGTGGCCGGAGCCACCTAGAGGAGGTTACGTCCTGACGCGGCTGAAGGTGTGAGAGAAAACGCGGCGGAAAGAGCAGAGTCGGAGCTGCAGGGAGCGGTGACAATTGCATGAGAGGAGTATCTGGGGCCGTTGAGGCTGTGAACGAGCCAAGTGTTTTGTAAGTGGCCAGTAACAGGCTACATAGCGAGCTGAGTGGACGAATTATCGCTTGAG
Source organism: Actinomortierella wolfii (assembly GCA_016098105.1). NCBI lineage: Eukaryota > Fungi > Mortierellomycota > Mortierellomycetes > Mortierellales > Mortierellaceae > Actinomortierella > Actinomortierella wolfii. Next base: position 154,929 of record JAAAIY010000019.1, read on the forward strand.
AAATGTCGCCAAAGTAGCAATAAAGGAGAGTAATGGCCAAGAGTAGAACTGAAGGCTTGATCTCATCGTCACCCTCGATCTTCAGCATGCTGGACTTGGACTATACGATTTTTTGGGGCAAGTTGGTGGGTTGGAGGGGAGGGGAGTCTTCCTTACTGTGTACACAAGCGTGTTTTATGGGTGGAGAATGGGTGCACCCGTGATGATGGAGTCCAGTCTCGGTAGTTTTATATCGTCGTACTGTGGATGAGGACCACTACAAAGAGGTGTGGATACTCTCGACAAAGATCATTTGCGATCAAGCACAGCCTACGGGTGGCACCTCTGTTCAACCCCACACGCGTCTTTCATCCATTGTCGTCTATGCAGCAGTCACAAAAACCAGGCATGTGTTGGCGAGTCTCAAAAGGCGCCTCGGGCGCAAAAGGCCACGCTCTCCACTTCACACACTCTTGAAGGTCAGTGCGAAATGTTGCTGCCCACATTGTTGAGAGTTTGCATCACCATGGCTATCCGATGAACAAACAAGCTGTTGTGCTCCTTCATCCCCTTCCACATGCAAGAGTCATGCCTCTTCACAACTGATCGCCATCATCTGCTGACCTATTGTAAGCGTTTCTGTCTATTCCTTGTCACCCTTTGACGGTATATATTGTACACACATCTAGACTACAAAGCAGATATCAGCAACGGCCAACACCAGATCGGCTTGTCTACCCCTCACGACTATTTGCGACATTTTTTTTTTTTACCACGCTCCAACTTTGTCAACCTTTTCTTGATTGTTCAAACTTGAGGAAGAAGTAGAAGGAAGAAAGAAATTCTTGAATCTCTCTCTATCTATCTATCTCGACCTCGCTTATCCAAGTCGTCGCCAAAGCCCAACAAATACCCAACGGTTTTTCCAACATTCACTCCTTTCTGTCATTCCTCTGGCGGTTAACGCCTGCGATTCCAAAGCACCTTTTCCACATCCAACACGTAAGATACGACCCAATGACTGTCTTGCAGATCCGATGGGGCCGTCAAAAGTTCACCATTGACTTTGAGGGTCGTGTCCTGGGCAACATCAAGCTCGGTGAGCTTCGTGAACGATGCAAAGAGCTGACAGGTGTGCCATTGGGTGGTCTTACTTTGATCTACGCTGGAGGTGAGTATTAAAAAAAAAAAAAGTTGGGGGGGCCAAGAACGATATCCGATTAACTCGATTTTTTTTCTGCTTTTGTCTCGAATATGACTAGCCACGATGAAGGATGATAATGCACCACTATCGTGCTTTGGTATTAAGCCCAATGGCAAGATCACCATGATGGGAACCAAACCTACGGTACGAAACATGATCGCCACACATTTTTTTTTGGTCCTTGGTAAAGCAAAACCCCAGTCATGACATGACATAGCCGGCTTCTTCGTTCACTAAACCGAAATTATGGTTTCTTATTTGGCTTGGTCAACCAAAAATAGAAAAACGACATGTTGGAGCTGACAACAAATGGTAACCCCGAAGAATACGCCCTGATTCAACGCATCCAGGCCTCATTGGATAAATCGCACGAGATTGTAGAAAAGTATGTTCCGCAGTATGAGCAGGATACCCTCAAATATGTTGCATCGAACCCACCCCCGTTTTCCATGCAAGCCATGCCACCCATGCGTAAGAAGCTGCAAGACACCCATGCCATGCTATCTGAAGTTCTCCTGCAACAACTGCTTGGACTGGATGGTGTTGTCTGTCAACCAGACTTTGAAGTAGCTCGTGTCAAGCGCCGTGAAGCCGTCAAGGAGACTCAGAGACTCTTGGATGTCGTGGATGCTATCCATGCACGTGTTAAGGAGTGTGATACTCGCGCAGGTCGCCTTTGATTCAAGGCGTTCACTATACATATAACATTGGATAAACAAATGGATAGAGGCGGATGGCCCCCTTATATATGCCTGTTTACATAGATATCTCTAGGAATGAAAATCAATCGCGAAAACTCTATGCTTTTTACAGGCCACTGAGGATTACTACACAGGACAGCTGCATCTGGATTGTTCTCGAAAATCATGCAAAAGGGGTGCGAAGGAGTTAAAAGCCAACATGCAGGGAGTCCAATTGGAAGTTGTGATATTGGGTTTGGTTCAGCAGCATTTACAACTGCTTCAACATGTAAATTTGTTGATCGTTACGCACCTTTCCCTGAAGAAAAGGACTAAAAGTACGTAATACGGATCTCCCTTGGGGGGTGGGAGCATTCTGCATGATGAAATATGCCCATTGGAATAATTTTTGTTCACACCGACATTTTTCAGATCAGTATCAGTGATATATGGACACATGCAAAAAACAGAACAGCGGCAAGGGGCATTGTGAGTGAGCTCTTTCCACCGTGTTCTATAATCACGTTGGGAATGGTGTATTATAAATTTACTATTTTACGTATACAAAGTGGGTGAGAGGCGTTATACAACGCTAAAGTCGTTGGTTACATTATCAGGTTCACTGTCTGCTTTTTTTAGCCGAGGAGTATAGAGTTTATGATAGAAGCAGAACGAGTGATCGCACCTCTCATCTTACCATGCAAAGCTGCAAGATCTCATGTTTCTGGATGGGGTGTTTATTTTTTCTGTTATTGTTATTATCCGAGATGGGAAAAAAATTCATGCAGGCTATGGAGGAGAGTGCAGAAGGAGTGATACTGGGCGGAGATTCATCGTTCTCATACACCGTTCAACTTTTGTGTAGTGCATAGGCAAACGCGCAACTTGCTTATACTATTGGTTTAGCTACGAATGGGAATCTCGCAGTTGTGTTCATGCATAATTTTTGGATACTCAAACCACATTGCTGTAACATCGGGCTGCACTCCCATCGAGTGGGAAAAAATCTCTACGCGTTTTAGCTGTATGCAATGAGAATATACTAAAAACGCGTAGATGGAGTAATGGTAGAGCTAGGATCAAGAGAATAATTGCCTGACCCTGCGTATAAGATATTGTAAGAAAATAGCAAATTTCATGAATTAATATACCCTTTGTCCCCTTCTTAAAGACGCGACGCAGAAGTTCTTTTTTTTTGACAATGAAAGGAACGCGAAAGATTCTAGACCTCCTTGGTTACACATTGAAATGTACAATGCAATGTTCTTTCTCGCAGATGATAAAAAAACACTGATGCACGCCTACCTCTTGCTGCTGACTCTGTCATACACCATTTGACATCAAGTCGAAATTACGAGAATTTCTTCGCTTATCCAACTACGCACAGCTACGCGTTCGCTACATTCGTTGCAAGAGTGCTCGGGCCGTCCTCAGCATACTCCAGACCCCCCACTACCACTTCTCACGTTTTTTTTTCTGTTCTATTCTCACCCCCTAGTTCAAGGCCTATCTAACGCTTACCTCACTGTGCCAATCCAACTACAGTGTCAAATATATAAAGGTTGGATTTATTGCAAGAGTCTTTCCCAGCAACCCCCAACCTCCTCCTCTTCTTCCAGTACGTTGATTCCATTTGAACTATGAAATGACACTTCTTAGAGTACCATGGTATATGTTGGTCCTTTGAACGACCTTTTTTTTTCTTTTCCTAACACATGTTGCCTATTTCATATTTTGTGGTATTGTCATGAAATCCATCAGGTTCTCGAAACAAAAAAAAATGAAGGCCGTCTTCACTCTCGCTGTCGCAGCTCTTGCCGTTCCTGCTCTGGTCGCGGGTGAATGTATCAACCGCAACTTTGGCTATGGTACGTTCCCACGACCATGCGACTGTCCTGGTGGCTACACGATCTTCCAGAACCAAAACTGCGGTGGCGCTTCGGTGTATCGCAAAGATGGTGGTTGGACAACCGGTTCCACCCAGTGGCCCGTCCAGTCGTACGAGTGCGATCCCGTTACGTTCTCCGGCGGATGTGTCAACCAAAACTTTGGCTACGGTGTCTTCCAGAAGCCATGCGACTGCCCCAAGGGCTATACCATCTTCCAAAACGCCAACTGCGGTGGCGCGACTGTGCATATCAAGTCCGGCGGCTGGACAACTCAACAAGGCAAACACTGGCCTGTCAAATCGTACAGGTGTGACAATTTTGCGGAGACTGGTCGCTGCATCAACCACAGCTTCGGCAAGGGTACATTCCCCAAGCCGTCCAACTGCCCTGGCGGATACACCATCTATAAAGATGCCAACTGTGGTGGTGCGTCCTCGCACCGTACGTCCGGTGGCTGGACATCTGGTGACAAAAACTGGAATGTTGAGTCCTACCGTTGCGATGCTGTCCCAGTCGGTGCGAACCGCTGCATTAACCGCCAGTACGGCGTCGGTACCCATCCCAAGCCTTCCGAGTGTGCCGCGACCGGCCTCACTATTTACCAAGGCGACAACTGCAGCGGCGCTATGGTCCATGTTCAGAACGGCTGGACAACTAGCCCAAGTGCCTGGCCAGTCCGATCGTTCCGTTGCGACGATAACTGCACCTGTCAACGTCGCAACTCGTTGGCTTTCCTCTATGAGCCTGAGTACTTTGAGCGTTTGCGCAACCCCGAAAATGAGGAGAATGCACCCATCACTGAAGACGACGAGAGTGCACCCGAAGACGACGAGAGTGCACCCATCACCGGAGACGAGGAGACTGCACTCACCACCGAAGATGAGGAGGAAGAATGCACTCGATTCACCCGCCAGTAAAATGGCATACGCCTTTGTCTTATCTTTGGGTAGTCTTTGTATTTAAAGTACATGTATCTCGCTGTTGCGACAATAAAGAGTAAAGCCTAGCAATTTGATCACACGATTGGAAGTACCATCTACACAGCACTGAGTTTACACATCCTTGTCCGTTGCCACTTCTTATTTCATTTTCCCCCCCCAAAAGAACAAAGAAAAATACGCCATCGGTCCTCCAAACTACAATGATAGAAAGACACAAATTGGTAAAGTTTGCTCGTAGGGCGTCATTATCATGGCTGTTTCAACGAGAGAGTTTAAAGAACGGCGGCAAGTACACTTCAGTTTATGTGAAAAAAGGTTGAGTTCAGCCCTGACGTCGTACACGAGAACGCCAACTCAATACCAGGTATAGTCTCAATTTTCGCGAAATTGAGCTCACCCTTGTACTCTATTGCAACAGCCTTTTTTTGGAACTGTGGCGGAGACATGTAGATCGAACAAACACAAAACTGGGCGTGGCGCCCTTTTGGTAGATGGGCTTTTTTTTTCTAACGCAGGTGGCGGTGGGGGGGGAGGCTATTCCTCCTTCTCGTACTTTTGGACGCCGTAGTTTGTTAAATGATGACCAATACTCATGATTTTTGAAGTCAAAATTATTATTTTTAATTTGTTTTTTTGACACAACATAACGTATGTGTAAATTTTGTGTTTTTCTTCATCTATCTATTCATACATGCGTTGTTCCTGCAGAGTCCGCCGAAAATACTCGACAGTCTCTGCAATACCCTGGCCCACAGAGAAGCGAGGAGACCAGCCCAAATGCTCTCGTGCGCGGGTAATATCTGGACGCCGCTTTTGCGGATCATCCTGCGCCGGAGGGAGGCATCGGATCCGGACATTGCTGTTGACCTCGTCTCGAATGCGCTCTGCAAACTCCCGTATCGTAAACTCCTCTGGGTTGCCGAGGTTGACTGGCTCCTTGTAATCGTTGTTCATGAGCAGGATCAGGCCATCAATAAGATCATGGATGTACTGGAACGAGCGCGTCTGTTGGCCATCGCCATATAGGGTTAGCTCCTCGCCTTTGAGCGCCTGCATAATAAAGTTGCTAACCACCCGTCCATCGTGTTCATTCATCCTTGGCCCAAAGGTATTAAAGATCCGAGCCACTCGTACGTCCACATCGTCCTGTTGCATGTATGAGTAAGTCAACGTCTCGGCTACTCGTTTGCCTTCATCATAGCATGCTCGTGGCCCAATCGGGTTCACATGGCCCCAGTATGTCTCCTTTTGTGGATGCTGTTCTGGATCACCATAAACCTCTAGAAGAAGAAAAGAAAGGTTATTATAAGATAGAGTTAAGTCATTGGAGGTCTTTCCAGCAAAGACAGAAAAAAAAATACAGTTCAAAATCATACTTTTCCGCCAGAAGTATAACAAAAAAATAAAAAAAAAACTCAGCAAAATCTGGCGTTTGGCCAGCAAGTATCTTACCAGACGTGGAGGCAAGCAGAAAACGGGCTTTTGTGCGCTTGGCAAGGCCGAGCATATTGATGGTACCCATGACGCTGGTCTTGACAGTTTTGATAGGATTGTATTGGTAGTGTGGGGGTGAGGCGGGACAGGCGAGGTGGTAGATCTGATCGACCTCAATCATGAATGGGTCCACAACGTCATGGCGAATGAGCTCAAAATGGGGATGGCCCAACCAATGCTGTACATTCCTCTTACTGCCCGTAAAAAAGTTGTCAAGAATAATGACCTCGTGGCCCATCAGCATGAGGCGGTCTACAAGGTGCGAACCCACAAAGCCTGCACCGCCCGTGACAAGGATACGCCTACGTTCCATTGGCGGCAACGCCTTGACGGCAGGGAAAGAAGGCGAGTGGCGATACGAGATGGTCTTGTCCTGCATGTCGACCAGGCGGAAAGCCGAGTCATTGTCGGGTAGATACAGCCGCTGTAATGCCGCCAATTCAACATCAGACCGAACTTCGACATCGCCGACGGTGGTGACATAGTTTCTGCTGTCGCCTTTGCGTTGCGAGCGAGGTAATAATAGCGACTTGGCCTGTGAGGATGTTGGTGTAGTTGGCGATAGTTCACTTGCATTGTCGGTTGTCGTGGTTGCATCACCACCATTGGTATTGATGGCATGTTGAGTAGGATTGCTCCTCCGCTTGTTACTATTGAGTGTGCCGTTCGACATGCTCATTGGGGAGACTGCCCTTGGCTGCACGACAGAATGAGGTGGTTTATGATAGGGATTAGATGGTTTGGACGAAAAGGAGGAAGAAAAGGTATAGGGATAAGACGAGGTCGGAGAGGAGAGACGCACCATGCCTCTTGTAGGCATGTCATCATCGCCAGTCTTGGACGAGTGTTGTGGCTGCGGGTCCGTGCTGATGCTGCTTGGGCTATTGATTGAGGAAAGCGAGTGAGGCTGATGATCGGCCTGCCTCTCAGGAATATCTCTTGCTGGCGACTGCAGCGGCATCGCTTCCTGGAGGAGGTCGTGGTTATGGTTGTCCATGGCTGGCCAAGGTAGAGGCTGTGAAAGGGGCGAAAGATGTGTGAGGTGCAAAAGGACGAAGAAGTTGGAAGAAGATAGCAAAGGGAAGGGGAAAGAGAGAGGAAAAAGAAAAAAAGAACAAGAAAAATAAATGACGGAAGTTGGAGAGATGGGAGGGAAGGAGGATTGAGAGCTGCTTGGCTTAGCTTGGCTTGCACAGACACGCTTTTTGTCTGTTCCGGTAGATGGAGCGAGGTGAGTAGGAGTCAAAAGAGGAGGAGGAGGATTGAGAGCAGAAATTCACCCTAGTGCATTGCCTCGCCTCGATTTTTATGTTTGTGCAGCTGATGACTGTATATTGCAGTTGATAGATATTGATGAAGGTTGTGGAGAGAGCTGTATTATTATCACCGCTGTTTGTTTCTTTGTTTTCTTTTTATGGCGAGAGACTCCCTTGACCCACCACCCACTCTAATGGTCTACAAGGCCAAGTGAAATGAGGGTGAATTGAATGCAAACTCAATGGAATAATTGAATGAATGGATGTTCAAAATAGAGTCCAAAGGGAAAGAGCACACAAGTGCGGATTGGAACAATGAAAAAATAAAAGGATGCAACAACTTGCTTGTTTCCTTCAGTCTCTGTCTTTCCCTAGATCATTGTCACCCACCCCCTTCCTTTCTCCTTTTTTCTTTTCAGCCCCTTCCATAACGTACTGCACACAGTACGTACAACATGCCATCGCCGCATCACATCTCTGTTCTATCAGTCGTCATAGGCTGTCCAATGAACCACAAAGACTGTGTGAGAAAATATTTGTCTATTGGGAGAAAAACATGACATCCTTGTGGATTATGTTTCGCAAGGAAAGAAAAAAAAAACATTTTCTTGTCCGAGCTTACTTTCTGCCCTTGTTACTTCTTTGCAAACGACTCACGCCCCGTGCCGAGTTGAGCCAACTCAAACGCTTTGACTACCGATTCCTCCGAACGGTCCCAGCCAACCTTGCCTAGCACCTCACCACCAATCTTGGTGTTGGCTTTTTGCGGCAACTGTCCAAGCACCTCTCCGTTGCGAAAGAGAATCAATGTTGGCAGATCGATTGTCGTCGCCTGCATGCTGATCCGAAAACGGTTCGCCACCTCCTCTCCGCCTGGTTCCATGTCTAGATCAACCTTGGCGTAGTGCACATTGGCCCTCGAATATCTAATGAATTAATGTTTTGGACGCAAACAGAAAAAAAATTGTAACCCTGCGTGTCAACAGCCCTGCTACATTTGAATGTTTTAGGCACAAATATCATTGTCAATTCTTCCCACACAACAACGTTACTTGATTGAACAACGCGCCAGCACTGCTTCAAAGTATCGGCAAGGCGAGCTCCATGATGTGTTGAAGGAGATCACCCAGTAGTGAGAGAGATCCAGATCTGACAACTTTGTACTCTCAGAGTTGTTTTGCCAAAATTCCTTGTCCACTTCGCTCTCCGCTTGTGTCGAAGAACCTTCTTGGTTCTTGTCCTGATCATCTTCTTCGTCACTCTCCAATGGCTCACCATCCTCGCCAATCTCCACAACCTTGGCTGTCTGTGGTCGTCGATGGGTGGACTTGTTGGTGCGCTTTGCTGTAGCTGATGATGATCCTGTCTCCTTTCCTTTCGCGTTGCGAGGCGTTGTAAGGTACTCGAGCTGTGCCAGGTTGAGCTGCAGTACATTCGATGGTCCTTGATATGGAGGTTGAGGGAAGAGTGCGAAAATCACTAAATGGAAATACGTTTCCCAATGTAATGAAGTCGGAGTGTTAGCTCAGACTTGTCCGAAGAGTGGAAAAGAAATGAAAAAGCTCATCGATTCATATTATAATATCGAACAAAAAGCTTACACATCCATGACGCCAAAAAGAGGGCCAGGCGCCAGCGCCCGTTCCAGGACGATCCTGCAAAAGTAAAGCCTTCATACTGAATATACCAGAAGCCATATGTTGCAAGGGTCTTGCCATACAGTGCAAGAACGCTGACCAGCTCCTCAGCTGACTGCGAACCCTTGATTTTCATAAACAGTAAAGCAAGGACAGGAAACAAGTATCGAAGATATGCTGCAATGTTTTTGGAATTATAGTACTCGGGATGCTCAATGGCGAGCACTATGGGAAAGGAGATCGCCAGCGCGACATTGAGTACATAGTGTGGATGGAGTAATCGTTTGACTAGGGACATGTCTTGAGAAATAAGGAATATGCAAGATGATGAGAAAAGAGCATGGCACCTCAAAGAGAGAGGACTTGCTCCCTTCCTTGCCCCTGTTGCGCATCCACACTCTGATCAAAATTTAGTGGCGCACACGCGAAGGCGACGTGTTGGAGGCCCGCCCCAGATATCTCGCGTCTCAGCCTCATTGTTGTAAACACAAAGAAGCGTCTTTCTACAACAACAAGTGCCACAAAGGATACAGCCTCTCAACGGCTTGCACCGACGCTTCTGCTGCGTTCAACTGAAGAGTGAAGAGCAATGAACAAGAGCAGACTGGTGGCGGACATAACATATAGCGCACATGGCACAACAAGAAACAAAAAAAGGAGGCGCGATCTTCTCATCTGATCATTTTTACATACAAAAAGGGCTGTCTGAGTAAGGGGGGTGCAAAGTCATAAATATACCCTCACGGACATCATCGTCGTCTGCTCGCTTTCTGAATAGAGAAAGAGAGAGAGAGAATGGGGGTATGACAGCAACAAGACGTATCCATGCTTGGAGTTTCCCACTTTTTTTCTGTCATTTTCTTTTCCGTCTCTCGCCCACCCTCAATTCGACCTTTTGTCATCTTGGCATCTTTGCATCTTCTGCCTCTTGTCCTCCTTTCCTTCAAATATCAATACTCTTTTCTCCACACATAATCTGTACAACAGCTGCATCCTTTCCTCAGAGGGCTCCCCTCTGTCTCTAATAGCTCGTCTCTCCTCTCTCTATCTCTATCTCCTACTCTTCCCTGTCACTCTCTCCACTTTGAAAGAGGCAGGCCAGCCAGACTCGGATGGTTGCTTCTTACACTTCATCATATCAATACGAACCACAGCCCCATCCCACCAATGACATGAACGGCATTTCCCAGCACCACCACGCCAACGGCAATGATGACCACTCGGACACTCGATCGGGTGCAGGGCTTCTCTCTTACTTTCGCCTTGGGTCTGCCAATACCACGACAGAAGAGAAGCCCTACCCTCCTCCTCCTCCTCAATCTCTTCCATCGGTCTACCCTTCGTCAGCACAGTATGAACAACAATTGCAGCAACCACTGCACAGCCAAGGGGAAAACCATGACTACTCAGCCATGACGTTACTGCCCACCAACTTTCGACCGATGACCATGCAGCCTTCCAAATGCAGCAAGCTCAAAGTGCGCATATACTTTGACTCGACCATTTTTCAGGCTGGAGGCACTATCTTTGGCCGAATGGAGGTGACAGCCACTAGCTCTCGGTCCCTCAAACTAGGCGAGATTGCTGTCGAGCTCGCCGCTTATGAAGGTAGAAAAGGGAGAGAGGGAAAAGAGAGAAATGTTTTATACATTGGCTGAATCCTTGTAATCTCACCGGGACATTGGATCCGTTGTGTCCTCTGGGCGCCCTCCCCCCTCCCCCACAATTCCCCAAAATGAGGGTCCACATGTCATGCTGTCAAAGGAGTGCGTGCAGGGACAAAAAACTTTGGAGAGTAAGGAGAAGGGGATTACCAAACTATCCCCCCTTTTTTGTTCCTGTTTGTACATACTTGGCTTAACAAAGAAAACATACGAATTTTATATCGTGTCTATAGAAATAACTTCGCGAGAATGCACTGCGACGCAGTCGTTCCTATCCTCAAGGCTCTGTTTCCAAGGTCCTGGCATTCCACCTTCAAATGCCGTATATGGTTCAGGTGATGAAAATGGCTTCTTCATGGCACGAAAGGGCAAAACCACGTTTCCCTTTGCCTTTCAGCTTCCTCTTGACTGTCCAAGCAGCCTGATCTTTGGTGCAACTGCAAGTCTCCGCTACGTTGTCACAGGGTAAGGAGTATCGATTTGATTCACAAACCCCGCGCTGTCTAGCACTCCCCCCTTTTTTTATTGAAAGACCCTTGTAGCCACTAACATCTAAGGATTTCCTTTCCCTTTTTCTTCCTTCCTTATTTTCGACTGCTAGATTGGTGCAAATATTTTACCATGGCAAAGAAGAAATGGTGGCAAAATCAAAAGAGGCATTTGTTGTCGAGGCGTGGGATGGATACAATGCCGAGCACCGGATGCCCGTGCGCGCAACTAATTCCACCAAATTGTTTTGGGGAGGCGCTGGATCTCTTGAATTAGAGGCTGTCTTACCAGAAACACTACACAGTGCAGGAGGCAACCTCTCTGTTGAAATTCGTGTCCGGAACAACACAGCTCGCAAAGTGCAAGGCATTCGTCTAGGAGTGGCTCGACAGCTCGTCATGGTAGCCAACAAATCCAAAGCAGAAGAGAACCCACACCTCAAGATCGACACTACATGCGTTTCAGAGACGATGGGCACTCAAGAGTTTAAGACGTCAGCCTATCTCTTTGACCCAGGCGAGGAACGCATCATGACACTCAACATGGCCATCCCCATTAATGCTCGCACTATCCGTGGTACGGCACTTTTTGAAGTAACATGTTCAGTCGTTGTATCCATGCTCCTCGGCCCATTCAGGTAATATACTCTTGGCGACTCTTTGGTCAATCATGTTTTAGTGTGTCCTTTTTTGACACATTTTATTCACGCTCTTTCTTTTGGCTTATTATTTGTTCTTTTTTTTTTACATTGAATTAGTGGTGAACTGTCAGTAGAACTCCCTGTCAAAATCTGCCATCCAGCATCATTGACACCTGCACCAAAACCCACGTTCTTGCTAAACCAACATAACCAGGAAGACGATGCAGATCTGGACGTGGCAAGTGAATCAGGGCGAGACGCACTGTACGCAGCATCACGAAGAGTTGGGTCCAACTCGAGCCTTGTACGGCCGATTTCACCGCAACGAGGCAGAGGAGGAGGCTATGACGATTCCTTGGGCGGAAGGGGAAGCGGCGGAGGCGATGGAGAGCACCAACATTACCCACAGGGCGATCATGAGGATGACCGACAGTTGTCGCCAGCCAACTCCATCACCTCCATCCGCTCGATCATTTCAAAATCCACTAGGCTCAGCAAGTTGGCCGACAAGATTGGCCGCTCGACCAGCCCATCGGCCGTGTCGCATCTTGGCATCGAAAATGATCCTCGGAAGAGATCCACCCAAAAATCAACCCCGTTAGGACCCGCACAGCCTATTGCGTACGTGCCCGCCGTCGAGCGCGTTCGTTACACACCCTTCCAGGCCCCTCCAACAGCAAAGGCCAAAGAGTTCCTCAAGGCGGCGACCGAGTATCAAAATCAACTCGGGTTGTCGGGTCTATTAGATGGGTACGGCGATAAGGAGATTGACTTGGCCGACGGTGCCATGGCCACAGCGATCCATGACTGGCTTGCGCGGAAGGAAGCAGAAACAGCAGGTGCTGAACTCCAGCGAGGCCGAAGTAGACTTAAAAAGCGTGGAGGCATCACCGCGAACCGGCAATTAGGACAGGATGACCAGTCTAGACAAGACGATCGAGAAGGGATGAGGCGCGTTTCACCAAAGCCTATTCCGATATCAACATCCCCGCCACCACTGTCACCCAGCCGCCAGCAACCACGGTCTCCTTCGCTTGGCTCGCCTGTTGACGATTCACCAAGAGACGGCCTTTGGTCCGGACAAGCTTCACCTACTTCGAACGGATCGTTTGCTTTTCCGAGGACAGCTCGACGTGCGCCAGCAGCTCCACAGACGGAAGCCTTTGGTAGTGCACCTGAAGATTCTATCGTGACCCCACCATTATTCCATCGGCCGTTACCCTGTCCGCTTCCATCACCGCCTCACCAGGCCTCGCCTACGAAATCAGGTGACAAACACGGCGGATCATCAACAGCAGCTATGAGTGGTACCTCGTACTCATCCACTTCTTCAGCGCAGCCACAGCCACGTGCGCGCTCGC
>JAAAIY010000019.1:168172-203614 GCA_016098105.1 Actinomortierella wolfii
GCCTGTCCCGCTCCAGACACCTGAGAACCTATTATTAGCCCGTGAGGCATTTGAGCGCGTCCGAAGAATGAGCTCGCCTGTCCGAGACTCAACCCTCCCATCGACACCATACGATGACCAGGAGCGGTTATCAGCACGTCCATCACGGCTTGCTGGCCAGCCTATTAATGGACCTGGCGCAGGCGCAGTTCCAGAAGAGGATGTGCCTGTACCAAAACCAACAGCAGCTCCCCGCGGTCCGGCCGCGATTGTTCCTGAGGGAACCATGGTGGCGAGCGAAGAAAATTTCATGGAGCCGTCTGCCGTAGTTCCAGAGCCACTCAATCTTGAGCACGAGGCGAAGATCAAGGTGCCCGTACCGACTTCGACGGGTACTATTCAGCAGTCTGCCCTGTCCAATCTCTTCCGCAACGCCACTGACGATGGCAATACGAGCCTCCCCCCTCCTTCATCTCAGGCGTCAGGTCCCACTTCAACTTCTGTTGCAGTGTCTGCTGACCGCGAGATTGAGTCGAATATTGCTGCACCTATCGCACCACCCGAACGGACATGCAAGACGCCCGAACTCAGCCATGTGCCGATGCACCGGCCATTGCCAGCTCCCAAAGCCAAACCTGTGCCTGATAGCCTGAGGCAGCCACACGAGTACGAATCCCATCGACCAGCAGCTGCAGGTATTGTGACAGCTGCGCCGCTGCCGCAGGCTCAACAAACCTTCCAGCTCGCGAGCCCTGCACCTGTGCCTGCGCCTCACCCGCCTAGACCGCCACAGCCTCAACCGTCGTACCCTGTGCCTCCTCAACCTGCCCCACGCGATGGCCCACCACATTCGACGGGCATGGGAACGATTGTTAACAAGCATGTCACCCCTCCAACCCCTGCACCTCGCTCCCCAGCTGTCCCAGCAACGGACACAGTCGCTCGTCCAATGCCACATCAACTACGGGCTATTTCTCCATCCCGTACTTCAGTGGCCACAGGTACGCTATCTCAACCCCAGCTGCCTCCACGCCGAGCTTCACCGCCAGTTACCAATGCCCCTGCATCCTCCGCTCCAAAGAAGCCCATTCTACCTGGTAAGAAACCAGCAATGTTCCCTATCCCTGTCGCTCGTCCTGGACATACACCTGTGGCGACAGTTGTTGCTCCAAAGGCAAGAGTTAAGAATACGGCGGCAACATCTTCATCACCGTTGTCGTCGTCTTCGTCATCCACATCAGCTTCATCTTCTTCGACTCCGCCTTCTGGAGGCACCGGGTTCGTGTATCCCAAAGCAGCCCGCAAGCCTGTCGCGGCTCCCAAGCCGCCTGGGATGGTAGCTGCAGCAAAGCCAAAGGCAGCCTCCTCCTCCTCCTCCTCCACCACCACGATCGCAAACGCGGCGCCACGCGCACCAGCAGTGTCGCGATCAGCGGGGACAACCGACACCACATTACCCCCCGCTGCCGGCGGACCTGCACGTGGGCCTCAAGTGTCGGCCGTTGAGAATGTAGCAATGCGATCGAGATCACCCACACGCGAACAACCACCACAACAACAACAGCAGCAGCACCAGCCTCCGCAGGAACACCAACGTGCGCAGCCGGTGGCAGCTCCCGCACCCACACACGTTGTTGCTGTGCGATGTCCAAGCTTGCCGATGGACGATCATCCTGACAACCCTCCCATGCCGCCACCAATACCATCACATCAAGACCTACAGCAACAGCAGTATGGTACCGGGGCCGACAATGGTCAGCATCTAGACAACCCCGAGAATGCCAATGTCGCGCAAGATCAATACGGGTTCCGTGCACCGCCGATCGCAATGGCCAACAGTATACGTGTGCAAGGGATGATGGCCGATCCGTCCTCTTCCTTGCTAGGCAGCGCAACCGGATCATCTCCGTCGTCCTCGTCGTCTGGTTCGCAAGGCCAGCCACGTTATGCTGTCAACACTACCGTCTTGCGCCAGGCCATTGGCGCACCACCTAAACAACATAAGAGCAGCGGTCATGGTGATCATCAACAACAAAACAATAGTTCTGGCCACGGAAGTGGTGGAGGTGTGGCCGACTTGCTCCAAGGTGCCAAGAACGTGGCTTCAGCGGCTGTAGCGGGTCTTGGATGGCGCTATGACCTTCATCATGACACCAAAGCTGCAGAGGCAGCGGCATCGGCCCTCCCAATATCCGCAAACGATCCATCCACATTGGAAACGAACGGAGGTGACAAAAATTTGAGTCGATCGTCATTAGGCATCGAGCCTTTACCCAGAAGCAGCTATGCAGACCGCACTATCCAGTATGATCTGACCATGAAGGACATTGACTTTCAAACAGTCAAGGATCACCCGTTCCCGTTGACGACGGCGCCATCGTCTTCTTCTTCCAAAGTGCCGTACCCCCTGCCCCCACCTGGTCCTCCTCCACGTGTCATGGAAACTCCACCGACAGGCTGGCATGCTCCTTCTCCTTCATCTCCTGCTGTTGTTACGCCTAGTTCTGCCCGTGCGTCATCCCCGACCCGTGTGTCAGCTCACTCCTCTCGCGCAGATTCGCTCAGTGCTGATGTAAATCTCGACAAGACCCTTCCCAAGATCCATGAGAATGCCGCAAGTCGCCTCGAAGTGCTACAAGCCGACCTTCCCAAGACACCTGTCTCTGCTCCTGCGTCTTCTGTGCAGGCACCACCTTTCCCCTCCCCACCTCATACGACAGTGAAGCCTGGTGCAGCAGCAGCACCCCCAGCGTCTCCAAACAGTGCTGCAGCCAGGAACGGACTACGCATTGGGCTGACGGCTCTTCATGGACATCATCCTTCTCCACCGATGGCTCTTCCCAGTGGACGAAGTGGTGGTGGTGGTGGTGGACCCAAGGTGATCAACCCCCGTCTGCAAGAGTACATCCAAAAGTACAACCTTGCTGCAAGTGCAAGATCTTGAAAAAAACTATCATTCTTTTCACTTAATTTTTTGTCTGCCTTCTTTCCATGTAGATAAAACGATCAAAAAATAAACAAAAGGCATTTTCTCACATATGCAATCATTAAAAATGCTGTGGGAGCTTGGTTATTTTATGGTACAAGGAAAAAAAGAAGAAAAAGAATCGCTGTACATGCACGATAGAGAAAAAAAATAAGAGAATATAGGAGGGATCGGAAGACAAGAGATACTTTGTGGAAAGCAGAAGGATGAGATATCTTACAGCTCCAAGAGTGCTAGTGGTGGTGACAACGATGTTTGTTGTCCAAGAATGGGATGAGTTGTTGAGAGGCGCCTCTGGAGCAGGCACGCACTTGTGGGGTCATTATCCCGATACACTAAGACACTCATTGATGTATTTGTTCTGTCAAGGAACATTGTGAACGGTGGAAAAGCAAAACAAAAAAAAGAAAGCTTCCTTGGTAAGGACTCGATCGTTCCATGATTTCCAGGCGCGCCCTTTGTTCGCTGCAAAAACGCTCTCTCATCATGGGGCTTGTGTGTGTTTGTGAATGAGCACGATATCCTTCATCTCCCTGTTCGGTTTTAGTCCGAAGCTGTCGCCAGAGGCGGTGTTACGGCCTGGCTGGGTGGCGACCCAGAAACACCAGGTGAACAATGACTGACGTTGGGTGATGATGGCTGTGGCTGAGACTGCTGTTGCTGGGCCTCGCTCACTTCTTTCTCTTCGTCTGTCTGAGCTACTACAGCTTCCGCAGTCTCCACTGTGGCATCTTTTGTACCCTCATCCTGCTTCAACGCCTTATCAATGTGTGCCACCTCGTCCGCTTCCACGGGCGTTACAGCACTTTCCTCTCGTTTCCGCTTGTTGGCCGCTGCCGCCGCCAACATCTCCTCATCATCATCGTTCGCACGCTTACTATCCTGCGTTGCGAGTTCGCTCTTCAGAGCGATGGCAGCTTCCGACATCTCACCCTCACGGTTGCCCTCGCTCAAGCCTAGGCCTCCATTGCTGTTACTGCTGCTACTGCTGCTACCACTGCTGTTGGCTCCGTCTCCACCATCGCTAGCCTTAACGAACGCAATCTCAGTTCGAGGTGGTGTTGCGGCCGTTGAAGTAGCTGCTGATGCTGATGTAGGTATGGGTGAGATCGATCGAGACCGCGGTGCCGGCGAGGGAGAAGGAGAAGGGGAACGGCCATTACGACCAGGGGTGTTTAGCCTGAACCGAATCCCAGTTGTGCCAGCTTTTTGAGGTGAAGAGGCTCTAATAGCCGTTGACGAGTTGGCGGACGTTCCTTTACCCTTGGTCAGCTCGAATGCCTGCGCCATCGGGTTATCCAAGTCTGCGTCCTCGTGATCTGCGCCATCATCTTCGCCCTCAGTCTTAACCCTCTTCTTTGGTGGTGGAGCGGTATCGGACGAATCAGACGAATCAGATGAGGAACTAGATTCCACGCTAGCTGACGGCTTGCGCTGGCTCTCATCCTCATCCTCATCGTCATCATCGTCATAATCCACCAGCTTTCTCCTTGGGCTTTGCTGCTGAGCACTGCTACCTTCCGCTGTCGCCGATGTCTCCATGAACAGGCTACCATTCTCGCTGAGCTTGGCTGATGCTGTCGCGGCTGTGCCGCCTGGCTCACCTCCACCCTGACCCTGATCTGGCACCTCATCTTCGTCGTCAGAGTTGTTGAAGTACGCCTCCTCATCCTCATCAACCGTCGATGACGACCACGCATCTCCCTGACGTGAAAAGTTGGATCCACGCTTGCTCGAGTTGGTCTCACTCTGCGCCTCTGTATCCGTCACAGATGTATCTTGTTGCTGCTCATATCGTCGGATCAAGCCTTGGAATGTATCAACGTAGTCGACATCTTTAAATTTGTCCTTGTAATGCGGAACAATATATGCAACTAGCGACTTGATATTTTCCTATTGGATGGGTATTGAATATCAATCACGAAAAAGAAAAAAATGGTATCAGAAAGTGAAGCGTTGGACGTAAGGAGAGAGACACTGGAGAGAGTATGACGTAAATTCTTAGGTATCCATCATGTCCTGTTTTCTCATACAGATCGGATATACTCGAAAAACTCGATACACGCAGAATTCAAAAGGTTGTTGCGGTTGTTGGTGGAGAGGAAGGTATCGACAATAGGCCCAATAACCTGCTGCTTAATTAGATAACGGTGGTAAAATTCGTCATTCATGCCGATACATGTCCTGAAAAACTTCAGCGCCGCAAGTCGCAGATGTTGATCCCGGTTCTTAAGCAACAGACATATCTTGGAGGCAATCCCACTTGAAAGGACGTAGTATTTACTCCGGAACGAATGGTGCCGAACCAGAAACGACAAAACTTGGCAAATACTCTCGCAAACAGAGGACGTTGCACGATCGAACGAGATAACACCTATGATTACATTTCCCCAAGAATTGTAGCGTTGACGGTCAGAACAAAAACCGAGAAAATGGATAATTTCATGACACTTGATGACCATTCCTCCCACTCTTTCATTCCATGTAAACATGCCCTTCTCTTTTTTTTCCTTGTCTGGTTTGCATACCTTCAGAAATTTCCAGCAGAGGCGAAACAAACTTTGAAAAATATTGGAGGTAGAATAGCTCGAGGAACTTGTCTGCATCTGGATCAAGATTTCCAACGCTCTCCAGCATGGCTGGCGTGCCATTCTCCGAAAGGCTAGTGTTGGTATCCAGCATCGCCCGAATGATCTCTGAGAGCTGCAGCTTGATGCCTAGGTCTTCCTCCTGAAGGAACCGAGTGACGATTACATCCAGCAGCTGCACAGGGGCTTTATCATCCGACTGCTTAACAATGAACGATCTGAGCATGTTAGGGTCATGCTCCATCACATTTCCTAAGATCTCTGCACTAGCCATTCGAATCCGCGATTCTGTATCTTGTAGAGACGGTGCAAAGATGTTGAACATGCCGCATTGATACAGAGTGCGATGCAGGTTCCCCCTATTGGGGAGCTGTGTGACCTTGACAAGAGCGCAAAACTGCTGTACAAACAGAATGACATCCCGTTTCCGTTCCAGTGTTGCTGTCGGGTCATCCATGATACCGAAGAGTTCCTGCAGAAATGGGCGATCCTGGTGGATATGATTAACAATGTCCACGTTGTGGAAGAAGATAAGCGAACCAATCATGGATGAAACACTATCGTCCGCTACACGAGACAAAACAGTGTCCCTGAGAAACTGCAGTCGGAAAGCTTGGTGAATCTTTTGCTCGATTTCCGGATCTCTGATTGGAACGACCTGCTTGTATTTTGCCCGCTTGGCTAGCAACTCCCGGAAGTTGTCCTTCTCAGGGAACTCAGGGTCATCTAAATATTTCACCAAGATGTTGCAAAAGTTAATGGATGTAATGAAAAGAGAGTATATAAAACCATGAATATTCGTGAACAATCTGATTGTGGCCAAGTCGAAGGTATGAGTAGTCGCCCAAGTCTGCATTATGAAGGGTCTTACATTCCAGCATGCCAATAACGCCTTCAAAGATCTCGTTCCTGAGAATGTACTGAAAGATAGCAATGTCAGATAGAAGAACTAGACAAAACAGTATAAGCCGAAAGTGTATGGTCAGTAATGAGAAAAAATATTGACATGATTCACACCTAATTCTCCAGGTAAAACAAGCCTGCATTCGTTAATATAACGTACTAATGCCCAACATAATTCCGTGTAACGTTTGAAGATCAGAGGTGCTTTCCAGGTCTTCACATGTTTCAAATACAACCAGCAGCTTGTCGATGTAATTCTGACGTGAAAAAATCAAAGTAGACAAACAATAGGGTTAATACACATGCAACATCAACAAAAAATAGACACTGTGCAGAGTACATCTTCGGACTACAATGTTCCACTTACATCAACGCCAATAAAGCCTGCCAACTTCTCCTTATCCATAACCGAATCTAGTGAATTTTTGATGATACGCTCGATCTCGGCCAAATTGGATATATCAGGGTTAGGCAGTGTAATGAACTCACTGCTGGAAACGCCACCGTTAACATCCGCTGGGTCAGAAAAGAGGTCATCAGCTAATGTAGTAAACGAGTACAAAAAGAAATATGTTTGGTACCATAACAGAAGAAGAAAAAAAAAAGATTAGGTTTCCGTTTGGTGCAGAAAAATCGGATGCGCTTGTTGGAAGTTTGTTGGGATGGCTCACGATCACACGCGCCGTTAGCAGCAAAGAAACAAATAATACTGCAGGGCAAATACATTACCTTGCTCCATGTCCACAACAATACCATAGTGTTGCTGGACTTCGCTGATGTTGTTCCTGGATAACAAAACAAAGAGAATAAAAGAAAGAAGACATAATGAGTGAGAATGTATAAATATGGTACTGCTCCTACACCCAGACCTGGATAGGCATCAACAAGCTGAACAATCACGCCCCCAAATAAAAGCGTACCATATTTCCGTGCATCCCTCCGCGTCCTGAAAGCTGAGTGAAAGGTCGGTGCCGTCTTCCTCAGACCAAAGAATCAGTGTCCCTTAATAAATTTCAAAATAAAAAGCTAAAAGGTTAGCACGCAATGTCGAGACGCATAGAAAGATATAACAGCCCCTTAGTTCTTCGAGCATCCAGCTGAAAAGATCACGCGAAAGAGATAATTCAGCCGAGGAAATTGTATTCTTACCTTGCTGTCGCTGATAGACATCTTCGCCGATTCGAATTTTGGAGTTGAGGATAACCTTGCTCTCATCTTCCTCCGAAATGACCTTCAGTGTCCCTTCGCTCTTGTCCTATATGTTCACGAAAATGCAAGCAGGCGTCGCACAGCAGCAGAGGAGATATAAAGTAGACATGAAAGGGAGTGAATGGTGTGAAAATTAAATGTGAGCGTACTGTACAAAGGAGCGTTTTTTTGATTGATGCTGTAGCTGCTTCGCACCAATCGATGGATGGTTGATGTTGATATACATATACAATGAAATGAGATCCTGCAGAAATCCCACAGTATTGAGTCCACAAGAAACGCGCTTCCATTAGCAAGGTGGGTTATGCTCAGGATGTGCTCACCATGGTGCCACTAGGTACGTCGAGTCTAACGCGTATAATGCTGCTGCCTTTTTTCGTGGCGCGTCTCGAATAAGTTTTCCAGTCGGTGTGAGAATTGGATATAACTGGGTTTGCTGTGGTTCTGGCTCAACCGCAGACGTGGTGGCGTTGAGTCAGTTATGTCTGCGTGCCCTCTTGTTCATGAATAAGACGTGGTCAACGATCGTCACGCTTCAAACTGATGATAGATGAGGTCATTTGCCAGAAGGACAAATGAATAATTGCCTTGATGGGTGAGGAGAGGGGTTCGAGTTTTTTGGTGTGCTGATTGTAAGAGTAATGCTGAACAGTGCAAAGGGCGCTATTGAAGCTTTCGAGTTTTTTTGTTTGTATTATCGCTGGCCGCTACTTACCGAGTTGAATTCACAGGAGCAATGTCCTGTGCCCTGATCGATCCATTGATTTTCAGCATCAAGCAGGTATAACTTGACTCTCGTCTTGGCATGCTGATCGGTGGCCATGACGCCCAGTGTGTGTGCTGGTGGAGGAAAGAGGAAAGAGGAGAAGGAGGAAAGAGAATCGTAAGAGGGGGAGGAGGAGGGAGAGTTAAGGTGAATAAAGGAATGTGGAAATGGCAAGCGCAGTGAGTGGCGGAGTGGTGGGCGGAGCAAGGAAAGGACTAGGAGAAGGAGGAACAGAGCACAAAATAAGAGAAAGCGGAGAAGAGAAGAGAGAGAGAGAGAGAGCAATAGAGGGTCTGGGGTCCTTTAATGTTGGAAAATGGATGGTGACAATGTTCATGCACAATTGTGGCATGGCTTTTTTAAAAAAAAAATTCTCCCTTCCCTTTGAAGTATGGCATTTCTGGAACGGACTGACCCTCCAGCCATGTTTGGACAGTTACTTCGCTGTAGCACATGATACTTCTCTGGATTACTTAGTGTTAGCCTTGCGCAACTGACCCAGTCTACCTGCTTCAAAAGCTCTCGACCTGGTCCTGGCTCTCGAGGGACACATGGCTCTCTTCGTTTTAAGTGTTAAAAGGTGTTGTCTCAAGGGCAGTGCTGTTGCTCATCTGCTTGCTGCACGTCGCTTTCTGGATATGGTGGTAGCTGCTCAAACACGATCGAGAATAAGTGTCGGAGGGAAAAAGATATCAAACAAACTTGCTCCACAGGAACAGCCCCTACACACAGAGGAAAAGAAGTGTACAGCTGCTGACCAATGCCCTGGTCCTGCTATTGCTGGGAAGCAAAGAACACGTTCCACTGATCGACTGATAGCAAACAATCAGCATATCTTTTTTTTGATCGCGTGCCCGACTTTCGATCCTGTAAAAAAGTAGAACCTTTTGCCTCCCTCTCCCACACTCAAGACATACTAGTACACGTCTCTGTCCCTCCTCCGCCTTCCCCCCTTCGTTTCTGAGCACACGTTTGATTTCATTTCCACAAACGATGCACACCATCTTCGTGCTTGAGCCGGCTTCAACGTCTATACACCTCCAGCTCACTTGACATGCAGCTGTCGTATCGGATCACAAGGTGGGGTATTTGTATGATAAAATTTTTTGCAAGATTTGAGATGTTCCTGTGTGCATTTTTTCGATGCTGGAGCCAATAGAAATTGGACAGACCTGCAAAAAAAACAGCCAAACCCTCCCTCGCTTACCATCATGTCAGGAGTGAGCGGGTGAAGATCTTCCTGTGGTAAATGTGAGTGTACACGTATATCCAGAATGAATAGCATACAAAATATAGACTTCGACGTTTTGAGCGTCGCCCCTGCCCTCGGTCGACAGGGTACAAAAAAAACTCCGATCAGGCGAGCTGTGTTGAATACACGTCCATCTGATTTCGGTGACATAATAGAAGCGTTATTTCCGCACTGACCTTTCTTTTTTTTTTTTGAGATAAAGTCGTTTGCTTTTTTTTTTGGACATTAACTACAAAAAACGAACACACAATGGCAAAGGCACCAATGAGTCGAGTCTCCGGTAATGCTCGGCTTAATGTACCTGTATAACCTTGGATTTAATCCATGCGAGGACGGCATTCAAAGGATATTCACCTGTGGTTGGTACACTGTTGCTTTTCTACTATTTAGGCAAGGAGTGGAAGGAGGCTAAGACAGCCACCAAACGTACCTACCTGCAAAAAGGTGTCAAGTCATCATTTGAGAAGCGTATGGCCAAGACTCGCGAGCTCAAGCTCGCCCGTGACTTGGCTAAGGAGATGACTGAAGAGAAGATTGCAGAGAAACGGGTATGTGTTTTCATGTACATTCTGTGTTATATTAACTATTGATCTATGGATCAAATCTGTCAATTGTCCATATATCTGCCTTGCTGACTTTTTTTTATTCTTTTTCTTTTTTACAACCTATCCAGCGCAAGAGAGAAATCACTGAGGAGCGGAGAAAGATCAAAGAGGAGAAGGAGCGTATGGAGGCCCTGGCGGCCAAAATGTCTGCCAACAAATTGAAGCGCCTTAAGAAGAAGCAGGGCAACCTCAAGGGCCGCTAATCACAGGGAGCTGGATACAGGAATATCAGATTTTACAATACGTGATCCACTGCCCTTTCAACCAAGAAGGAGGATCACCACTCATTTTTATGCATACATTTGTACAATAATACCAGTATTTAAGCATTTCATGTCATCTCATGCAAAAGTCTATGCCCCGTTTTCGAAACAATCTATGGTATCTGTTGTTTTTTTTATAATGAACAAGTGTACTCTATACAAGATCACCAGCATCGGTTGATGAGGGAGATGAAGAACGTCTTGCTGCTGCTGCTGCGATGCCAGCTATCCCAGCTCGATCTGACCACAGGTATTCCCACATCTCTGCCCAGTCGACCTGAACGACAAATGTTTCCTCGTCTAAAATATGATCATATTCATCTGTGTCCACCAAGGGATCTCCTTCCTCTCCATCTTCTTCATCGCTGGAGCTGCTGAGGCTGTTTTGGCTTGGCTGAACCTCCTCTTCATCATCTCGGTAGAAATCTTCCAGCCCACCCGCAGTACTACTCTCAAAAATGACTGACGCGGAGGACGATGCTGCTGCTGCTGCTGCCGTTGATGTTGTTGCTGACGCTGATTTAGCTGATAATGGGGTTGTTACTGATCGGTGGGCTGAAGAAGAAGGCTCTTCAAAGGTGACATAGGATGGTGGTGGCGGTCCATTGGACTGTGGTGGTGGACGAGTCGAAGAAGTGGCTCTAGACTGTAGACCTGGCATTCGCGCATTATTTGAAGTGGAGGCTGATGCTGAACTCTGTCCACTCCTTGATTTCGACGATGCTCTCTGTGATGACGCTTGACTGGTGTGGCGATGTCGATTGTGCTTGCGTCTTGCGGAAGCTCTTGAAGATGACGTGGCACTTGAATCGGATTCTGATCCACTGCTACTGCTGCTGCTGCTGCCTCTGTTATTGTGGCTGTTGTTTCTGCTACTGCTTTGGACAGCGGGAACATACGTTGCGACGACCAAGAGGATAAACTGAAGGACCATGATCTGGAAATCGGAAAAGATGAGCGACTTTTTGCTTGGCGGATGAGCTAGTTCAGGGCAGACACATACACACTTTGAATTAGCATTTTCTATGCATTTTCTCGATGTCCGCATTCATGGTATATCGATAACAAAAAAAATTCAGGGACAAGCTGGCTACCTTGGCCAATAAAATCAATGATAGGTCCATATCGACCGGGTGCGAAGCAGTGCCGGATGACAGAGGTAACGGTCGTTATAAGAATGACATAAAAGCCTATCCGCATCGGAAGCAACTTGTGTGACAAAAATTGCTAATATACAGGACGAAGCAAAGTGAAGGATGAGTTTTCCTACCATCACAGTTCATCTGAAATGCACCATTCATCTTTGTGAATGCAGCATTGACAAGTTGGCGTGTGTTACTTTACCACTTGGACTAGACATCGTATGAACAA
This sequence comes from Actinomortierella wolfii, assembly GCA_016098105.1. Taxonomy (NCBI): domain Eukaryota; kingdom Fungi; phylum Mortierellomycota; class Mortierellomycetes; order Mortierellales; family Mortierellaceae; genus Actinomortierella; species Actinomortierella wolfii. The sequence continues at coordinate 180,095 of JAAAIY010000019.1, forward strand.
TCCCAGTGAGCTGGCATCGAGAAAGTATTGGTAGGTATAGAGCCCATACAAGACCTTCTCGATGGACTTGAAAATGTCCTTCTTGTAATATTCAAAGTCCATGCTGCATTCCCTCCTTCTCCTAAATCGAATTCCCCGTTCGGCTGGACAATGGCGACACTGATGTGGAGTTAATGCATGCAACACAACAAATTGGACCCAGAAGACAAACTTAAAAAACTCACTGTGTTGCACATGTAGAATGAAAGGTTTGCAGTTACAGAACGTGAATGTTTTTATACGAAAAATGCTAACAGAAAATACAGATGTCATATATGAGTTTAGAAACCACCAAAGGCATGGAAGAGCTTGCGGTAGTTTCCAGGACCCTGCCACTGGCCCTTCAGCATCGAGTTCCAGTAGATATCAGGAATGATCTCCTTGGTCAAAAGGTATGTCGACAGGCGCTCCTTGGACTGGTCAAAGGGGAAGGTCTCGAGAGGCTGGCCTGTGTATCCGCTAAACTCAGCCAGGATGAGCTTATCGGTACCAGTGATCAATGGGCAGCTTGTGTAGCCGTCGTACACGTTGGGAAGGGCCTTCTCACCACCAAAGATGTCGTTCAACAGATTGTTCTTGAGAACTGCGCTCTGAAGTGTGATAGCAGCAGCTGTCTTGGAGGTGGGCAAACTTGAGCAGTCACCGAGAGCATAGACGTTATTGAACTTTGAGTGGCGCATTGTCTCCTTGTTAACATCAACCCAACCATCGGCGTTCGACAGAGGCGAGGACTTGATAAAGTCGGGTGCGCTCATGGGAGGAACGACGTGCAAGAATTCATATGGAACAGTGACCTGTGTTCCCTTGGCCTCGCCAGCGAGAATGTTGAACACAGCCTCCTTGGTATCAGGCTTGATCTCGGTCAGATCCGAGAAGTAGTTGATATTCAGGTTGCGCTCCTTGCAGATCTTGAGCAACTGGTTGGCGTATTTGTCAATGGCAAAGATCTTGCCAAGACCAGTAAAGTATTGGATGTTGGCCTGCGAGCGCACCTTAGCTTGACGCCAGCGCTCTTCAGCAATATACATGATCTTCTGTGGAGCGCCAGCGCACTTGATCGGCGTCGAGGGCATCGTGAACAAAGCATTACCGCCCTTGAAAGCCTTGATAAACTCATCGGTCTTCTCCACAGACTGAGGCGAGTAGTTGGACGTGACGCCATTCTTTCCCAGCGTCTCGGGCAGATTCTTGATCTTGCCCCAGTTGACTTGAATCTGTTATATTGTCACAAACAATATTTTTTATACAAATCGTGAGTATTTATCCGTTGTTCTTTGTTACGCATATCGCCACAAGCTATTCTTTCCGCTGTTAATACTTACACCAGCTGCAACAACGAGGTAATCGTAAGAGATCTAATATCCAATGTGCCACAATGAGCGCACAATAAAGAATAGACAAAGTTTTAGTTTATCCTTGGTTTCTTCTTGTTACCAGCTCTCCGCTCCCATGCGGCGGAAAACACGCGCAAAATAATTTCTCAGACTAAAAAGGTCTCAATTGTCCCATATTCCCAACTCAATATACAACTGCAGCTCAGCTTTATGACACTCATGTTCCCATATTAGAAATGGATACGTAAACCCAAATCCGCAAGCACCCGTATCCGCTTTTTCCTTCATCCTTACCGTCTCTCCGTTGGCCAGGGTCACTTTGTTGCTCTCGGGTGTGAACGAGGCAACAGATTCCTTGATCCACTGCGCTCTCTTGGGAATCACATCCTTCATGGGCTTCTTGGATTCATCAAAAGGCTTCAATCCGCCACCAACAAAGGTCCACAGGGGTTGGTACTAGCATCAAAAGATGAACCGTAAATAATAGATGTGATCAGTTCTCGATCGATTTTTCCGTGCATATTCTACCTTTTCTTTCACTCTTCCTTTCTACTTACATAGTGAACATCAGCAGGATCAATAACAGCAACAGCCTTGTTTCCCAAAGTTTCAGACAGGGTAGAAGCAACGGCGAGACCAGCAGAACCACCACCTACAGATCGGCAGGAATTGTTCCAGAAAGAAAGTTAGTGGCATGTGCATGGAATTTCTCAGTTCTCAGGGGTGGAACCATCCTTATTTTTCCCAGGAAGAATCCCACACCCCTCGACCTTCCACTCCTCGGAACAATCAAAGGTAGGCATTTGAAAACTCCTCAGAAGCATCTGCTTCATCGAGGGACATATAGAAGACTGGTATAGTACATACCGACAACAACGACCTTGTAGCTGGAAGGGTGAGTGTCCTTCTTAGGGATCGAAGCAGCTGCTGCTTGAGCAAGGAAGCGGCGAGACTGAAGAGAGTATGCACGAGCCGAGAGGCGGGCAGCAGAGCCTCGCGATGAGATTACCGAGAACGACATCATACTGAAATGGAGCGAAGCAATGCGTGGAATGGGTGAATGTAGAAGAAGAAGAAGAAAGAAGAGAGGAAAAAAAAAAAAAAAAAACAAGCCAGACCGAGGAAAAAAAAAGAGGGTTTTAGTCCCTGTGCTGATAACAAATTGCGCGATGATCGCGAAAACGGTCTCCAGCCAATAATGAACCGAATTGATCAGCCAGCCCAGGGCACAATGCATTCTTCTCCCTCCATCCCTCTCTCCTCACACCTTTCAGAGACGAGACCCGTTGCACATTCACGGCTTTGTCTGCCTTCCCCTTTAACATCTCTCAACTTGAACCGCATATATCTACTCGCACGGGATCACTTTACTCCTCATCATGCTATCCGAACGTTTTTTGAGAAAGAGTAAGAGAAGCTTAATGCCTTGATTTGACTTGTTTTCACCAATCATACCTGTCATCAGTACGCGCGATGGCGTGATTGCTGGTACGACGACCAGCCAAGTCCAACAGTTCTTAATCTCACAGATCTATTTCACTCCCACAGTCCTTGTTGTCCTTTAGCTTTTTGATTTCTAAAACGTGGTATCCAATAATGTCCTTTATTTCTGTGGTCAGTGACCAAATATTCTTTCTCCACACTCACACAACACATACATAAGAAAAAAATACAGTTAGAAATTGGCCCATTCGTCGTCATCACCCCAACCGTCCTTCTTGCCCGCCGCTACTGGCTTAGCGCCAGCCTTAGCCCTTGATGCAACGCTTGTGGTGCTCGTCGGCGTCTTGGTCCGTGGTGCAGGCGAGTTAGAGTTGGACCGCATGGCACCAAAGCCACCGCTGGAACCATTCTGGTATGAGCTAAATCCACCGCCACTGCCGCTCATCGATGACATAGAGTTGGCATGGCTGCTATTACCACTGTTACCTTGGCCATAAGGGCCGGGTGACGAGGTGGTGCGTGTAAGAGGCTGGTTCTTTTGTTCGTAGTGACTCATTGTTGAGTTGAAAAAGTCATCTCCTCCACCAGCGTTTCCTTGTTGCTGCTGGTAATAGTCTGTCGAGCTAAAGCCTCCATATCGACCACCACCAGCACCCCGAGAACCACTGCTCATGCCAGAACCACCTTGGCTGAGGCCAGCATTGACCATGGAACCCAGCGATCGGCCACCTTCCTGCACCTTTTGACCAATAGCCGAGACATAGCCACCGACTTTGCTCTGGAACTCAGGGTCAGAGACCGTAGCTGCTGCGGGCTTGATGACATTCTCATTCAGTATATTGGCGCCTGTCGCCAGGGTTGACGACAAAAGAGACCAGCCCTTTGAGAGCGCTGCGGCAGGATCATTGAGGATATCCTGCATGTCCAGACTGTCACTGCCAGGAGCAGGAGTGGGCGTGTTGCCAAAACCACTATACTTGCCACCTTGGCTTGGAGGCAAATTCTCGGGACGATTTGCATTTTCGGCACCCATACGGCTAAAGTAAGCTTCGTTGCGCTGTTTGTCAGTCATGTAGCTACCTCCAGTACCCCCACCTCCCGATTGAAATACATTAGATCCACCGCTGCCGTTAGTCGTCGGTGAGTTGTAGCCTGACGACTGAAAGCCATTGCTCGAATACGAATTGGTGCGGAAGTTTGAGCTCTGCTGGACACGAGCAGGTGACCCTGATCGGTTGCTGGTTGCAGAGCTAGGGCGTACAGGAGTGCGGTTCGCCGACAGCGTGGTGCTGGACGGTGTCCATGGGCGTCCTTCGCACAATGCAGCGAGCTAAATATGGCCGAATGAAGAGGAGTAATGCATGCGTCAGTTTCATCCAACGCAGATAGAATAGAGGTCAACAGCCATCCTCCTCTTACATTTCTCGTTATGCCCAGACCCCTTATCCCTGGAGCACAAAACCAAAAAAAAATCGACCAACGAAATCACGACATGCATAAGGCACCAATGGACTTTTCCGTCACGCTGAAATTCCCTTTGTCTTCGTCTCACCTTGTCCTTGTACTGGGCTGCAAACACGCTGTTATACTTTTCCTTGATAGACATGCCAGGATAATAGTCAGGGCTAGACTCGAAGAACTCTCTAGCCTTGTTGTTTCCTCCGAGATCCATTCGTTTCAGTTGATCGTCTGACCATTTATCCATAGTGATAGATCGCACAAAACTAGTAGAAACCACCGATATAAATAGCGTGTGAAAAAAATCATCGCGATATGAAGTAATACATGGTGCTCGAGTTCCAATGGATGTCGGATCACACATGCTTTGTCGACAAGACAGAGCAGATCATACTATGCCTACCTGACGTGAACGCCCAAAGATCTATGAACACCGGAACATTCAAGGCAAATAAAGATGCCCAGGTAGCAACTAGCCCATTGTGGGTTCGGTGCATTGCAGTCTATACAGTTCTGTCAAAGAGTGCATGTCGACAACAGTAAAGGATGCCAAGAAATGAAGTAAAATAAGAACATGAGTGCTCCCTCCACCTCTCGCATGCACCTTATTTCAACTGGCCATCATCAATGGACCCGCTAATTAGCCAAGCATTTTGTTTCTCATGTAATGTACCTTGTTGCCATCACGGCGTTGAATATCAAAAAGAATCTTTTTGTACTCGACTCCTGACATTATGGGTAGATGAAAGGTGGATGATGATGATGGGATTCACTTGATGTGCCTTGGATAAGGTTGGACAATAAACAGAGAAAATGCAATAAAATGGCCAATCGGTAAAAATGAAACAGAACACGAGCTACTGGGATGACACTGATGGCCTCCAAAGTGCGGATCGCAAAGCAATAGTGGTGCCTGAAAGAGTCTAAGGGAACTGTAAAGTAGAGAAGGAAGGGAGCCTACAACAAGCCTGGGCCTGAATGGTCAGTTTCGTTCATATCGGCGTCCATGGTCACATGACCACAGCCATCTTGAGCCTGTTAAAACGCCGCAAGTAGAGAGCTCATAATATCGCATATTGAAGTTCATATCGGGTTTCATGAGTGTTAGCGGTAGAGAGTGGACAAGGGTGAGCAATATGAAGCGGTTGCTTTATATACTGGAAGTGGAAGCTGAAGTTTCTTCGCGCAACGTGGACGCATCGTAGGCCACGAGCAATGTTTGACGCCGCCCTCATTCTACTCACACACACGGAACGTTGCACTCATGGGCAGAATCATGTGTAACTCCGAAGCTCTTTCATGAGCACCACAGAGGTGGTATACCCGTTATTGCTCTTTTCTGTATTTGAGCACAGACCACTCTAAGGAATATAATAACATGGTGCCTCATTACCCAGGGTACCTTTTTCCAGGTCAAGCCCGAATCCACTCCACCATTAAGAGTATCTGAATCACCATAAACATCTGTGAGAGGCCATAGCTCAGTTTCATTCCACTTCAGGCACATTCGAAATGCTCAGAAGTCGAGAAGGATCTTAGTATGTGTGATGCTATAAGATATGAGAAATTGGTGCAGATTTTAGGTGGTAACTTGAGGGCGGCAAGCGACTGATAGCTACATGATACCGGCGCCTTTCCACACACTACTAAAATAATGTCAGAGACACTCGAATACACATGCCTTTGCCAGTTTATTGTCGCTTTCACAATGTCTGAACTATTACGTGGAAATACATCGCAGCCTTGTACCATAACAAAAGTATTTATTGATCATTGTGATCACATTATGATTGAGAAAAAAGAGTCTGTTCTTCTACCTATTCCCTTCTTCTTTCAGTCAATCCCTGCGTTAGAGATAAAACACAACGTATACACACATCCTGTGAATCACTCCTCTCTTATGACACTTACTTTTTTTCGTTGCGCATGGTATAGTGATCTAACCTCCAAAGAATGATCTACCATGAAAAGTACGTACTGGGATTCTCTCTTTTCCTCTCCTTTGGCATTTCTTCCATTATTTCCAGAAAGGAACTTCTAACAGGTAGTTTGCGAGACCTCTATAGCAACAACAAGATACATGGTGATTACAAACTCCAGGATATACCTACTGTGAAAATACAACAATCGAGGTAAATATTGAAATGTGGAATACGGCGAGACAGGTGTGCGCTTCATACTGACTTCAGTCACCTTACTCCGCTCTTTTGGTGGGACGGACAACCTGATCACTTATGAATCGAGGTATGGAAATCCAAATAATCATTTACTTGAGGCTCAAGGTCACACATACAGATATGCTTCAATTCAAACTACTACAACATTATCATGAATGAAATCTACGAGGCATGCACCATCGATTTATTTAATCGTGATGAGTGAGCCTCATAAAGAAAATAAAATAAAGTGTTCGAGTGGGTACGATATAGTCTACAATAAAGGGGTAAAATCGGAATAGAATACAATCAAAGGAAAAGGAATGATACAAAAGCTGAAATGAGGTGAAAAGGATGGAGGTGTATCTTGTTCTAAGACTCTCTTAGCGGTAACGGTAAATTTCGCAGCCGCTGTTCTCCTGGTATAAATAGCGTTGGTACTTGATTTCTTGGACACGGCACATCCAATCACACAGCTCAAGCTTACTGCTGCAGTTCAAGAACGGGTGAGACTCGAGCAGCTCCTTAGCGGACTTGCGCTCGTTCGGATTCTCTGTAAGCATGGTGATCAGCAGCTCGGCAGCGTGAACAAGAATAGAAGGATAGCGCGAAGCGCCGGCAACGAAATCCTTGAGCATGGCAATGGTCTGGTTGGTGTTCTCGACAGTGAGGTACTTGGAGCCAAAATAGTGCAGGTCACAGTCTGGGATATAAGGTTCAAGGAGCTGACCAAGGACTACACCGAGCGAGTAAATGTCAGCCATTGCAGGGTCGCAGGCATCATACTTGCTAGGGTGCAGCACTTCGGGGGCAATGTAGCCGACCGTGCCGCAGGATGGCAGCTGAGCCTTGTTACTGGTGCAGGAGCGATCAACGGTTTGCGACAGACCAAAGTCAATGATAACAACATCCTTCTTGCGATGAGTGACCATCAAGTTTGAAGGATTAATGTCCAGATGAACAATGTTCTTATCATGAACAGCAGACAGGCCAGTCAACACCTGCTTCATGACCTTGCGGACGGAGCAAATGTTGTGGTTGAAGGCTGACACCTCAAACTTCTTCAGCATGGGCAAGACCAGGACTGTGTCACCGTTATCATTGACAAACGAGTCTTCAAGCTGAATAACATTAGGCAGGTTACCAAGACCATGCAGAAGCTGAAGCTCTTTCTCGGCAAGTCCGGCAACAGGAACAGTCTTGAAGGCAAGAGGCATGAAGTCGCGAATGCGAATACCAAACTCGATGGTCGACAAGTCATGCTACAGAGAGAAGAGAAGAGTCACAAGAAAATATACGTTAGTATACGCAGTCCTCGCATGCTAGTAAGTTCAACTATACACAGGTAGAACAAGGCCTGTGCACGAAATCGCGTGCATACGAAACAGCAATGATTTCAGGTGGTGACAAAAGTAATAGGGGCAGACGCGTGCAATTAGGCATCTGGTGTGTGTACAGGCACAACAAATTGTAAACAAAACAACAAAAAATGCCTATCATTTTGAAGGAGAGGGGGAGGCCTATCTAAACGGCTGTTTGGAGTACGGAAGAGGGGAGGCAAATCATAGTGCGGGGGGGGAGAGAGGGGGAGGGAGATACAACAAAAAAAACAAACGACGATTCATCATGAGCCAAAATCGATGGCAGGGTTTAAAGCTCCGATCCCTTCTTTTTCCTACTTACCACGAGCTTCGGGAACATGTCGTTGACCAGGTAGTCAGTCTGTCCCTTCGACGGGTGGTGCTCGCACGGCGCTGTGTAGACATAGTCGGCACTGTCGCAGCGTTTGTCTGTGCATGGCATGCTGGTTGAAGAGACAGGCTTCGGTGAAGCTGCAGACTTGGCAGCTGCATCAGCAAGGCTCGAATGGAATGCCTCTTTTACCGGTGGCATGAGGGGGCTAGACATGATGGCTTCAAGCTTGCCTGCAAGCTGAGTCGAACTGGTCTTCTTGTGGATCGTCGAATGAAAGATGGGCTGGGTCAGCGTATGCGGGTGACTGGTGTTGTGATGACGATGGTGCAGGAGATGCTGTGAAACATTCATTCGCTGCTGGCGAATCGTCTTGTGCAGAGAGCTTGCACTGCTACCGATACTACTCGACTTGGAGGGATGCACTGGTGAAGATAGGCAGATCAGGTCGTACTTAAACGTGGGGTTATAGAGTGTCGAGGTAGAAGAGAGCGACATGGTGGTAGCCATTGATAGTTTTGTGTAGTTGGAGTAGGGAGTTATGTAGTGTGCTGAAGGGGTATTGGTTGTGGCCCAAGGGCTGTTATAATGCTGACAGGAGGGATTCGGTGGAAGATATGTGTATAGACAGGTGTTTAAACAGGTGTTTGGAGAACGAGGACGAAGAGATGGCAGACGGGTTACTTGAGCGCGAGAAAGGCCAAATATACATTAGATATCGAAACCAGAAAAGAAGTTGAGTGCTAAGGTGTTTTGGGATGGGTGGGTCAAGTGAGAAAGAAGAAGAGATTGGAAAAAAGAAAGAACGAGACAAAGGGGAGAAGAGGAGAGAAGGTGGATGGTGGGATTAAAAAGAGTATCAAGACGAACAAAAGGGTATGAAAGCAAATGCTGAAGGAACGCTTTGGGTGTCTTTTTTTGACGTTGTGGTTTCAAGACTGAAAGAAAAGAAAATAGCAAGAATCCGGGGTTGATTATGGGGAAGCTGGCAGGGTTCGCTGATACGATGCAAAACTGTCAGAGGCAGTGTGTGTTGAATAAAAAGTGAGTCGGGTGGCTCGTCCTATTGGCTTTTTATACCTCGGCCACACTCGAATATAAGAAAAGCCATTTTCTGTATTCAGTCCAATTCAATGCAAATGCCTATCGCTACATATTGACCTTATTCTATCTGGTCGAATGAATTGATCCAGATCCGGCCTCGGGGGGTTGGCATGGCTTCTTACTCTGTCATTCTTGGCCTAACAAACTGCAACTAAGCAGAGCCACACTCCACTTTACCCCCACTCCCAGTCCTTCTTGACCCTCCTCTCCCTTCACCTCCGACGTCAGAGGCAACATTGGGAGAGAAAAAGGTAACGCTTGCTCCCTCTCTCCTGCCACCTTTCGCATTGGTAAATCATTTACTCTTGGTGAAAAAGGGCCATAGTAAGAGAAGATACGAAAAAAGAAATTGACCTTCATGGTCCGTCGATGATCCTCTCACTGAACGATAACATCCACATCTCTCTCTTGTGCTGTTGGCCATAAGAACGTCGTATATAACTCCTACTTTTTCCGTCATCAGCATTCGCCCGCTATTGACTACTTCTTTCCTTTTACCTTTCCTTTTACATTTCCTCATTTCCAAGAATAACACATCGAATATTGCGGGTCTCTCATGGCAATACCCTAATCAACCTCCTCCTTTTTCCCCCAAAAGAACGAAAATAGATCACGGACTGTGACTGTTCGCTCAGCCCGTAAGCTTCTTAGAGACCCTGGCGCACCCACGTTTAGCAACCTGCGGGACCCAGGTCGCCTAGTCACTTATGGTAATATATGACAATATTGTCTGCCGACGGAATCAGCACTCGTAGATGTGTGTGGAGATCCTCACACGCCACCAATATTAGAATGATGCCAACCACTCTTGTCTAGGATCTTGTTGTGAAAAAAAAGAAACGAGGTAGGAATGACGCCGTGGTGGTGAATGTAGAATACCTTAGCGGACCCGAAAAAAAGATGAAAGCGTCACGTCAATGTATTCTCATGTACGTCGCGACACTCCTCTTCTTTCATGTTTTACTCCCACTGAAAGACTACTTCAGAGTGAGTAAAAGGGTAACCTTGCCTGTTTCTTACCAAACGTGTTCACTCTTGGTTGAAAGATTTGTTCTGCACCCCCAGTATTTGTTTTTGGTCCGACACTTGGAGATGTTGGCTCTATGACGATGAAAACGAATTTCTTTTTTTACCCACCATTCCAGCCAACTCCTATCCAGTTGTTACAACCCAGGTACATTATGCTGTCACTCGCTCCAATTCAATCCCACTGCCACATGAAATTGGACCGCTCAAACCAGTCTAAAGAGTAAGAAATGAGGTACCTAGTACACGCTAAAGGAAGGAGAGAAGAGAGAAAAAGGAACTAGTAGATGTGCCTTACAAAAACAACCAATCGATTGAATGAAGTAAAGACAACAAAAGAGACTATTGTCAGGTGCTTTCTATCTATCGTTCGATTTTTCTTTTGGTAAGGCACCCCGCACTGAGGCGCAAAGACCATTTTGGTTCATTTAGACTGTAGGGTTGAACAAAAAGAAATGACTTCCATAGAACCATCAGCCAATCGCATCTTCTTCGAAGCCCCCTGTGCAAAGTTATTCCGAGAAAAGTAAAGTGTGGGAACCCTGGTCTTCACCAACGACGATGCCTAACATGCTGGTACAGTCAGCATCGTATGGGTACCATGCAATAATAGCATTCATATGTACCATCTCCTTTTTTTCCTAGAACTGACGTTAAAAAAGCCTATAGTTCCTGGAGAGAACAGTAACGTCTACGGGGTCTACATACAGATAAGAAAGTACGAGAGGGAGAAGGGTTAAGGTCCAAAATATAATCAAATAGAAAAAATCCCGCACACGCACCTCAACAAGCAAGGTGAGAGCTCAAAAAGTTGGTTCCTCAGTAAAACGAATCGATAGCATCTCCTTTAAACAAAAGGAGAGAGAGGGAGAGCATTGGAACAACAAGGGATAAATGAAGTACCCTCGTCGCAATTTAAAAAGCATAGGCTGAGGTTGGAGCTGAAGGTCGATTATTCTCTATCCGCAATTGCTGAGCGCGAATAGTCTTAGCTCTTCTCGAGTGGACATTTTTCTGAGCACGATGTCTGTGCGGTATTTTTCTTGCAAAGAGCAGCACACTTTTGTAATGACCTAACAGGATGTCACGGACTGACGAGCCATTAACAACAAGTGCTCCTTTTCCTTCGCTGCTCTTGGTACGTCGATACTTATATCACTTTTGTCCCTCAGTAGTCGTCAGCCTCTGTACAATTCGTGCTGCTTTGGCTTGGGGAACCTTAGCATCTGTGAATGCAGTAAGCCATGCACAAATACAGTGAAGAGAGCACAAAAGATAGCAGTATTATGTGGTTCTTGGTCTCTTCATATCTTCAGTCACTGAGAGCTGATGGTTCGAGCGTTGTGACGTGCTTTTTCATCTATCATTTTCTCAATAGAGTTTCCGATCCTCATCACGCGTGTTGCGACTCAATCTATCGATGCGTGCCAACCCATTCCAAGGCTCTGTTTATTTTGGCACAATCCAGTACACAGTCTGTTTCCCCAGTCCTTATCTTTGGGTTGGCTGGAATCAGTCTCCCATGCCTGTCGGTTTGGATTGAGAGACTGCAAACAAACTCTACCAGATCGGAGCACTTTCCGTGATCACTTTGTGATACGTTGCAGAAGCATGCTTTCCCTCGTGATTGTGAACTGAAAGATACTCAACGGTGCACGGTCCAACTCGACTTAAACCGCGGTTAGTCATTCAAAGATCCCTTTGATTGCACCCAGGCTCAGTCTGCCATATCTCCGGTATGGCTACCGGCATCTTCTTTATTCTTCACTTTCTGTATTATCTTACTCTATTCACTCGATCTGCAAAGCTTCAATTGAATCACCCTTATCCTACTCCACATAGGAGTATATCGGAATATCCACAGGCAAATCCACTCCCTCTCCATCTTGTACTCTCGCCTCGTGACAGAGCACAAAACTCAACAGCTGTGCAGAGAAAAAAAAACATTGTTAGGTTTTTGACTTCTACTACGTAAGAAAGACTATGATACAATGGCTTGGTAAAACTATAAGGAAAAGGATGAGGGGAAGCGAGGCGATACCAACGTGCATTCCCCATGTTTTCTCGACCCTAGTCTTCCCGAAGATCGCCTTAGTTGTTTGGTTTTTTCTGGTGTTGTGTAGCCAACGGTCTGTTGGACCGTATGGAGGGAATCAAAGAGCAGATTGAGTATGCCATAAACTGACAGCTGCGAGAGTGTGACGTTGGTTACATATCGTAATGCTCTCCCTCACTCTCCGGGTGGCGTCCATCCAGCTCGGCAATCATATCCCGAATAGTATGGGATGATTTTGTATCCAGTTCAAGCGCCCAAGTTAAATGTCGCAAAGCCTTTTCTTTCTGCCCGCGCTGAATGAAAATTCTGCCCTGCAGCATGTAAATGTTGGGCTCGTTGGGGGTCACCTGTCGTAGTTCCTCCAAATCCTGGAAGGCCTCGTCGAGTCGACGCATGTCCACAAGCACCTTGGCTCTCCGATATCTCGCGCTCGCATTTGTCGGATCCACACGTAACGCTTCGTCAAAGGATCGAACGGCTTCCGATAGTCGATCCAGTCGTTCCTGGATCTAGAAGAATATGGCGTAAAGGAGTTTGGGGTGAAATTAGTGACGAGTGTCTGAAAGGTGAGAAAGCTACACAGAGCAATGAGATGGGCTCAATCACTACTCTCATCACTTCAAATCTCGATAGATACAATCACGCCCCCATCATTATGCTTCACAGCAAATAACAAACGCTTAGTCCACATACTGTTCCGACCCAGTAGAGCACGACACTGTGGTTCGGGTTAAGTTTTTTTGCCTCGAGATAGTGTACAAGTGCGAGATCATCTTTGCCCGTCTTGTGGTAGATCGAGCCCAGTCCGTACCTAACAATTAATGTTGACATTTATAATATAAACCAGTTTATCTGTTAGTTACTTGAACAGAGCGCTTTCATTTACATGCAACCAACGATCACCGCTGACTCTCATTATCCACACGGTTAAGCCACTCACCAGGCATAGAAACTTCTGGGGTCGATGCCAAGTGCCTTCCGATACTCCGCCTGGGCCTTATCAAATTCTTCGTTTTCGACATATTCATGTCCAGAGAGTGTGTGTGCATAGGCAAACGTATCATCCAGCTGAGTTGCCCGCTCAAAACATCTTAATGCTTGATCCCGATCGTGCTTTAAACTGTAGGCATTCCCAAGGGCAACCCATGCTTCGGGTGATAGGTGATTGAGATCTTTGAGCTCTTTCGAGAGTGCCGAGAGCGCTACTTCTTTCTGAAGGTGCCACAGACAGGTGGAATAAAGCTCCATATCGCTTTGAATATAGGGCTCCAATTGGCGCGCTCGAGCGAAGTATGTCTCTGCCTACGGCAAGAAAAAATATCACAATCACAAGGATTGGCAATTGGCATTCAATTAGATCAGATGACGAGAATTTATAAAATTGAAAATAAGTCCGCACTCTATTACTTACTGCAACATGGTCATTTGTTTGGAATTTGCACTTTGCCATTTGACACTGAACCCATCCTGTTAGGAGGTGCTCGGTAGGGAGAGATTCGAATTCCTTGATGCATTCAGCATGTTTATTGAGGGCCAAAAGTCCGTAAGCTTTGGCAAGTATCCGAAATATCTTGACCATTGCCTTCATTGCCCCACGCTGCAGCCAGAGATCCACTTCCGCGTTTGGTGATGGTGGAGCGATCTGCCCCGCTCCCCCGCTTGGCCCAGCAACTTCGTTGCCATCTGTTGGGACTGCTGTTGTTGCCGTTGATACTGAGGGCGTATTGCTACTTGTTGGCGTTGATGTGGTTGTCTGAGCTTGTGCCTGGCTACTGTTGAGAGCGTCTTTGAGCTTGAGTGAAGATAAACTGGTGGTGGTGAGCGTGTTACTCTTTTCTGTACGTTTCCTGATACCAGCTGATGCTGGTGCAATAATGGCTGACGTTGACTAGGATTGAAAAAGAGGCATTGCTGATGGAGATTAGATGGCGAGATCCAAGAGCAAGATTGAGACGTTAGATTTGTGCAAGAACCGATTTTGATCCGCGGGAATCTCCTTACCCTGGTCCTCTCGAGCCCGTTCCGCTTTTGACCACGCTTCAAAGGCACTCGCTCCGTTGAGGTGCCTGAGTTTTGTATCAAACCAAGGGAAGCCTCTCGTTTCATTGATGGCAATACAGGGGTTGGAGTCTTTTCGAAGCTTATAGTGTCAGGTGATCTATCGAATGTCATGTTGCACAGGTTGGGTTAGCTTCTGTGGTACCAAACGTGGCTTCAGCATAAACACAGTACCTCACTCATGCCTTAGAACCATATAAAATCAAAAGCATACTCATGAATAGATGATCTCAATGATCCATGTGGCGGTGGTGCATTGACAGATGAGTTGGCCGGCACAAAAGTTGGCTTGCTCAGTGTAAATTCCGGTGACCCTGTCCTTTTTCGGCGAGTATTCGAGCTGACAGATCCTTGCTCGTCGTTCTCATCTTGTTCCTTTCTAGTGTTGATGTCCTGTGATGCCGACACACCTACACCAGCTTGCATCTGCAGTGTCGCTGTTCGTACCCTTTGTGGAGCCGATGGGAGGTTTGATATCCGTTGCGATTTATCAAGGAATTGCTCCTCAAACTGATTGAAGATTCTGTCTGTATCGGGTAGGTCGCCCAACTGACACAGGCGCTCGTACGCCTCCCAGAGAAAAGGGTTCAGTTCCAATGCCTCTTTATAGTATCGTGCTGCGAGCTTATGCCTTTGTTGTGCCCTATGTGTGGTTGATTTACAAAGTAGCCATAAGCAAACAATTGAAGTGACACACTACTTTAACAAAAGTTAAAGAATGAATATTGAGCACACCTTGCGACATGGCCAAGAAGACATAGTACCGAGGATCGATCTGGTTCACCAATTCGCGGTGCTTGTCGTTCTGAGAGAAAGTCTATATGGGTCCATTCCAAGTTCAAGTTAGCAGAGTAGCGCGTATTGACTTTTGCCCTGTGAAAAAAATAAAAGCTCTGCTGGGCACACACCTGCTCCTGATAACCGTGGTAGTGACTCGTCCTTGAGCAATCCTTCCAGTACTCGATTAGCCTCGACATATCGCCGCAGATCAAAATTGCATTTTGCAAAAAGATAGCGGCAACGCAAAGAGGCTTTGTTCTCTACAATGGAGCGTGCCATTTCAGGTCTCCCCCTTCTGTAATGACACGTAGCAAGCAAGAATGCTGCATGCTCGCGGTCGCTATCCGACATTCCTGGTGCCTGTGACTGAGCCAAGAGCCGCTCGGCTAGAAAGACTGCATTCCTATACTGTAGTTTGTTGAGGGAGGAATGAATAAGGGCATCGAGGCGTGTACTGACATTGTCTCTCCGAGATGTTGCAGTAGCAAAACTGAAGGGTCCTGTGTCCGACTCAAAAGGAGGCCCAGTGGCACTGGCTATTGAAGCCATGTTGAGTGTTGTTATGTCCTTCTTGTCTTCGACAGGAATATACAAGCTTAACTTGTCCGCTAGGTTGCGTGCTGCAGGAAAGACTGAGAGGGAGTGAGAGGACAGTTGTAAAGTAAGCTTCGTGCTGAAGAGGCAAGAAAGTGCACAAGCCACAGACAAGAACCTCCACATGGGAGTACTCTTCCGTTACATTCAACCAATGTTCGAGCATCCTTCCTCCCTTGTTTCAACACCTCAATCACCATGATCCGCTTGCATGCTAGACCACGCACTCAGGCCATGGCTGCCGTTCGCTCTTATGTGAACCTTGCCTACAACAGTGCTACACAGCCATCCTCTGGACAGGCACCAACCCTTGACCGCAAGCTGGGTTCGATCGAGGAACGCATTCAGGCACGTCGCGAGGCGTTGGCATTCACTTCGACGGCCACAGAATCAACAGGCTCTTCCACCGAAGAGAGTAACGCCTCCACTTCGCAGGAACCCAAGAAGTCGTTCACACGCGGCATCATGTCTGTCATTCCAGGTGTGCCTCTTTTTACCCCCCGTGCTTGTTTTCTCTTGCACTACGCGTCTGTAATAGAGTGTCACGATCCGTCCAATGACGTGGGAATGTAGACCTAATGGCTATTTCTACACCGATGCTTTTCTCGTATTTAGGCATTAATAATGCATCCAAGTGGGTTAAGCAGCCCTCTGTCGCTGATCCTGAGTTTGAAGTGGTCAGCGCTGGCTTGGGCTCGATGCTCCACGTCCGCATGCCTGCTCGATCAGAGCTCTTCGCAGCCCCGGGTGCTGCTGTTGGAAGCTCGGCTAATGTAGGTCCCACGGAGGAGAGGAATCTCGTTTTTTTGACAACCATGTACTGAATCAGCGCTCACAAAGGAAACGACTGGTTAAATGCTCCACAACCCTCTATCTAGATTGGTTCGGAGCTGTCAACGGCGTCAAATCCTCTGAAGGCACTTGGCCGTCGCCTGGCGGGTGGATCGCTCTACTTTCAAAAGGTAACAACAGAAACCGACAAAACCATGATGATGTTTTTGTTTTCACTTGCCCAAGTCTCTGTCAATACTGATACGATTTGTTCATTTCCAAAACTCCCACTAGTTCTCAACAACGGAGACTGAAGGTGATGTCCTGCTGGCGCCCAAGCACATGTCGGACATTGCAGCGATCCGCATGGACGGTACATCAGAGTACTATGTCAGGAGAGACGCGTTCTTGGCTCGGTCACCCCGTATCATTCTTCAACTCGGTATTGCCAAGGCTGGATTTGGACTGACCAACCTTTTTGCTCACCGTGTTACTGGTCGCGGTACACTGGCCATTGCCAGCTATGGTGGCATCTATCGCCTGGTGTTGAACGAGAAAGAGGAGTACCTTGTCAACCCTCGCCACCTGATTGCTTGGGAAGCCGGCACTTCACCAGCTGCCACTCGACTCATCCTGGATCCAACCAAGACGGCCGAGCCTGAGAAGCGCGATTCAAAGATTCTGTCTAATCCCTATGTTGCCTCGGCGCTCAACATTGCTTCACGTGTGACAGAGCGTGCTGGCAGTGTCTTGTTTGGCAAGCAAGAGTTCATCCGTCTGCAGGGTCCTGGCGATTTCTACCTGTCCAGTCGCATTCGTCCTAGCACAGAGGCTATCAAGCAGATTACATCGTCATTCTCCAACCTTCCCGTTGTTTTCCCGGCCCCTACCGCTCCTGCTCCCCCACCCAAGGTTCCAGGCCCTCCTCACGCATATGCCTCTGTCACTAAGGATGGTCATGTCACTATTTCCAAGTCTACTACCTCTTCCTCTTCCTCGTCTACTTCTACTCCCACCACACCGCTCTCTTCGGCTACTCCTCAGCTCAAGCACACAATCGTCAGCCATGACGATCCTTTGAGCACTCAAACAAAGCGTGAGGCTAGTGCATAAGAGCATAGAGTCACTTACTCTCCATATACTCTTCGGATCATTCTTTCTCGTACTTTCTTTCTCTCTCCTTATCTCCCTCTTCTCTTTCACTCGTTATTGTCATTAAAGTAGCATATCCCATCACTCATTTGAATAGTCGTCAGCGGGAAATGAGAAGAAGAATGACGCATTTACTGCATTCATGAACTCAGTTGACTGATTCTCGTTGCGTTGACATTCAGCTCATTTCCCATATGTAATTATCGATCGACTGCTGCTGCTACTTGTGCTTGTACTTTGATTACAACCATACCATGATATATACAGGCTTCACAAAGACTTGATTTACTTTCTCTTTAACCGTGATGGCAACAATTTTCTTGAGGTATTTTGCGATTCAAATTTATAAACAATGCATTCCTGAAATATAAACAGGTTTAAAGTATAGTACAAAATGGATACCCTTCTCCCATTCGCAACATTGGGCTACCATGACCGTATACTAACATATGCATGGTGCAACAAAAAAAAAGGTGGCACATCAATTAAACACTTCTTTCAAGACATTGTTGACTTTATTCCTTGAGCCAATAAAAGTTGAATACATGGAGTTGCCGTCATTTTACCATATTTGTTGTTTGGCGAATAGAAATCCACTCGGCCAAAGAGTGAGAGTACCCAAGCTTATATGGCCGTAGGTGGTTGGCTAAAGATAGCCCCAGTCGCCCTTTGTTTGTTGTACATGTTGTAGGGGCTTCAGCAGTGTCAAGCTTCCCCTGAAATGCTTTGGAAAACAGTCATGTACTATGCATTCCTGTGGTGTCCCTGTGGATGTTTAATTGGTTGCCACTAACTGAAGCTGTTAGACTCTACTACATCCTTGAACAAGAACTAAAAAAAAAAAAAAAAAAAAAAAATGGATAAATTGAATCATCCACTACCATCCAGCTACGACTTCTTCATTCAAGAGTGTTCAATAGAGGCCTCCTGCAGATATATTTTATGAACAAGTAGACATCCTGTATGATTTAGCCAAACCTTGCCTATACACAAGTCGAGACTTGATGTAAGCGTCGTCCTATCCGTTTGTAGACAACAGTGGTAGGATGGATAAGACGTCCTGAAGCAACCAATATGTGTAAATACTCTTCAGCTTCCTATTTGAAAATCAGCGAAAACAATAGATGCTCAAAAATCCAAAAAAAAAAACCTTTATTCGCACGAGGAAAGAGGGTAAGAGATTGGCTGAGTGTATGCTCAGAAACGACGATTTTCATTCCACTCTTCCTTCTTCCATGTCGCTCGTTCTCTCTCGTTTCTTTTTATGATATGTTGGTGACAAAAGTCCCAACTCGATGTCCTTTTTTTCATAACCCACCGATCTGTGTCATCTTCACACCATGGGTGTTTAGTTGTGATGGTCATGAAAACTGTTGAATGTGTCCTTTTCCAACTGTCTATTGGAAAAGGGTGCTCTCCCCAAATGCACGCCTTTCGGTCCCGCACTTGGCGCCATCCCTCCAAGAGAGCTGGCCACTCTTCACGGCTTATTTCATTTGTCGTTACCCTTTCAGTTGACACCTGCCTCCACTCTATTCACTACATTCGGTCTGGCAATTTAATTGATTGGTTTCGACCTATGTTACAAAAGTCTTTGTTAACCATCCTCCGATTCGCGAAGGAAGGCTTGGCGGAAGAGAAGCCATTGATAGCCGTGCTTGTTGATGACTTGCGATGCTCCATCCTAACGCTTGGTCCAAGTAGTGTAGATGGCGCCTTTTGGCCCTATAGTATGGGATGTGTCTCTTCTACTATGTCTTCTAGCTGTTTTGGAGATACTTCCGCTATTGCCCCTTTAATTCACTCAGAGACCCAATGTTTCCGTGTCATCATCCCATCTACATGCGCTATACGCGTCTCTCTTTACAAAGTCTACTTGTAGTGATGGACTACGTGAACCAAACTGCTTTGTCTAATGGTTCTTGTTCTAGTTAGGGCTTGATATGGCCAGCCTCAGGCATTAAATTGAGCAGACATAGACATTGCCTAGTATTAACTTACGTCTCTTATTGATCTAGAAGGATGTGATTGATGTCGGAATCTGCCTTCGTTCATCCAGACGGAAGATGTCCATAGACTGCCAAGGACTGTAAAGTATGACAGTAACTATGCATTCATCTTTTTTGAGCAAAGATGGCTCTAATCACTTCCATGCACTGCTACATGACGTTGGAGACAAAGAAACTCGAACGGATTCCTGGTGAAACAATGCTGCGGCTATTTGGTGAAGGCAAAGGCTGGAACTGAGGTGAGGGGTAAAGGAGAGTCCGAGAAAAGTGGGCTCTATATGTGCACAGTCAGCCTACCTCCTCCATAAAATTATGACAGGTTAAGTAAGGTCTTAGTAGCGCTGCCTTCCCTCCCAATCCTCCTGTCACACTCTCCCAATGGTGCATTTGCCAGTTGCCACCACATTCACCTTGGTGACAGGACTGACGGGCCTGATCTCAACTGCAGGAGCCTTTAGTCATCGCCATTCATTCTTCCCCTCAAGGCCAGTCGAACCAACAGATCAAAATCTTCGCGTTTCGCACCATCAAGTCCAATTTGTCAATGTCAGCGGCTTTCGCGAATGGGAGCTCAAAGCAGACATCACCGATCTCCTGACTTCTGAGAAGGTACCGTTATAGCCATTTGCTGGCCCAGATGATATTGAACGGCTGCCTTTATGATAGGAAAAAAGAATAGAGTTAATAACTATGGTCCTTTTTCGTGTCTTCTCACCGTTTCTTCACGCCGAGAACTAGAAGTGGCCGGCACAAGATGCTCAATGTCAAAAGTCAGTTCGTGTCCAGTGGTTTTCAAAGAATGCACCTTTACTTCGACCACCGTTCACGCCTACATTTGTCCCAGGATTTCACCTTGCCTTGACCTGGTAACGATTCTTGCCCTGTTTACTGTTTAATAGATTGCACACCCACGCTTTTATCATACTGACTCCAATACGTGTCGAAACTGTTCTTCCTGGAACTTAAAACTAGTTTTGAGAATGAGAACGCGTGGCAAGGTATCTGTCCAATTTTATCCGAGCTAGTAGGCGGTGTCGATTGCCGAGATGGCATCACCAATCCCGCACCACAAGAGTCGTACCCACGAGTTAGCAGCCCTGTCCATCTTAACAACACCACACCTCTAAACTTCAACCACCGATATTTTCACAGCATTGTCAATCCCGAAGGATTGTTTTCACCGCAGACTGTCATTGCAGGATTGATTGCTAAACAACAGAAGCAACAAGGCGCAGGCGAAACAGGCCCAGCACTCATTGACCTTATCTTGAAGGATGGACATGCCGTTCTCAAAGCGATCTGGCCGGTGGACGGCGAGCAGACGGTCACAATCAAGTTTGACACAGCGCGCGATAAGGTCATTGAGGTTGGGTGGTTCTACCGCGAGGTGACAGAGCGTGAAGACAACGACTTTGAGCATTACTTGGGTGCCATCGTACATTTGGACAAGGAAGGTGAGAAGGTGAGCGAGGCCATGGTCCATGCTCGAGCTTCAGTATTCCCTCCACACCGACGCGATCCAAAGACCAAAGAGAATATTGTTGCCTATGGTCATGGATTCGAGCACACAATGTCGCCCAAGCAGACACTCCACCCTCATTCAGTCACCAAGATCCAATCCGATCCTACAATTGCTGCGACAACCGCCAGCTGTGAATTGCTTGTGGTGCACGTTCTCCCGGCTACTGTCTTTGTCGATCCCTTCCAACTCGCAGACCTAACTCCCGAGATTGGACCTTCGGTAGTCTTTGGTGAGACAGACCTGGAAAAGCCAGTAGGCGTGGTTTCTGGCTGGGGCAGTGTCGTGATGAACAAGGTGCAGCCCAAAGAGAATGAGAGGGCAACGTCTCGCTGGATCTGGAACGAGACGGGAAGATTCAGTGCTACGGTCGACATCCCCATGCATACACGGTACCAGCCACCTGTGGCTGCTGAAGATCCCGCTACCCATGTTGAGGCACATATTCTCTGGCCAATTGTTGCTTGGAAGTGCCCAAGTCTGCGTGAGGAGGATAAGGCCAAGAAGCTGTTTTACATACCACCACTCCCCCTCAGCCTCTTGATCTCGCCTGAAGACAGTCATCAGGAACTTCGCTTCCTGTTACCGGACCCCATCCCTGAACACTACCCGTCCTCGCCTGTATTGATCCCTGTTGGCCGCTTAGAAGATCTCGAGTTTGTGCGGATAGCAACATTTGCCCTGGCTGGTGCCGGTACATGCATTGTCTCGCTTGCCTTGATCAAAGCTGTTTACGCACGCAATAACCAAATCAAGGGTAAACAAGATTAAAAGAAAGAGATAGCATAGAACCATAGCTCAGTCTGAGCATATATCCGCCTACAATGAGCCGTCCATGAAGCCATTAATTTGGAGAAAACATTAAGCAAATGGATAAAAGAAAAATATTGAATATGTTGGGTTGGCTAGTCTCATGATCGCTGCTCGGACTGGGGTTGAGTTGGTAGACTGGATGTAAAGTCACTGACGCGTTTGATCTCCCAGTCTTCGTCGTCCTTTGCCTGTAACCGCCAGTATTCTTCCTGTA
The DNA here is from genome assembly GCA_016098105.1 of Actinomortierella wolfii. NCBI lineage: Eukaryota > Fungi > Mortierellomycota > Mortierellomycetes > Mortierellales > Mortierellaceae > Actinomortierella > Actinomortierella wolfii. The sequence goes on from JAAAIY010000019.1 coordinate 202,313, forward strand.
AATCCAAACGTCTCCTACTTTTCGACAACTTCAAGTTTTCCTCCTTGGAAACCTATTGAAAAAATGTAGTAAAGGAGGCAAGATGAGGTGAGAGACTATTTATACAAATGACTCATAAAAAGACATTATACCACAGAAAATCAGAGAAAAAGGGGACTTACAGCCTTGGTCTTGTTGTCGTGCATATTGTACTTTGTAGCTGTGAGTTCTGCAAGAGCGAAGGATCCTACAACGATTACTCCGACAAACGGAAGGCCAAAGAAGAGGACTGGTCGCTTCTTAATTGCTTGTGAGAATTTGTCGGCTGAACCCGGTGTCTTGGAGTATGTCTTGCTAGCAAACACCATGGCTTGAGATTAAGATGAATAGAGGCGAGAAAGGAATGTTCGTAGAACTAGAAATGTTCAAAGATGTCAGCGATCGTACAAGAGCCATGGAAGGGGTTGGCATTTCCGGACTGCTTTTTTCGGGCACAGATTTCCGTCTGTGTCTTGTTGCATTTGCCACCAAAGTTCATTATGGAATAATATTAAATGTTTGCATTTTTTTCATTCTTTTTATGCAAGAGCTGCATATGGTGGAAAGGTAGGTTGGCGGAAGAGTATTACCATTAAACACCGCGTGCGATATTCCTTTGAGACGGTAAGCGTCAGTGTGACGAGACTTTGATATCAAAGGAAGCCTAGGATTTGTCACTTGAAGATGTCGGTAATCGCAGAGATCCAGAGATTTGGAACGTATATAGATAACACAGATAATCCCTGAGATTGGCAAGGATCCATATAGCATAGTCCCCAGCCGCAAGCAGTCGTGGAACAAACGCTATGGGTGTTGCACAAGTAGTCCTCTCTATCGTCCCTGAAGGATATCAGAGACACAATGGGATATAAGTTAGTGCTCGACATTCTCTAAGCGAGATCAGAAAACATTGGTCTTCTACAAGCAAATAAGGATCATGGCTAATATGGCTCTGACCGGCTGTAATGACAGCAATGAACTTTGGAAGCATAGCCATACAAACAACGCAACAACAGTGGTGAGCACAAAAATCCTTGTGAGAATTGAGCCACAAGAGCTATCGGCCTAGTATGCCACTCAGGAAGGAGGACGAATTCCACATCGTGTCCACTATCGTCGGTCGCCACTGTAGTGGTGGTAGGAAAGTAGACTCGAAAACCAGTCCAAATTCGTTGTGTGTACACACGTTGAAATAATGGACTGGAAGATAGATTGAGACTGGTTAGACATGCATGAAAAAAGAAATTCACCCCTGTAATACATAGGGTGGATGTGCACTTTTTT
>JAAAIY010000190.1:0-45430 GCA_016098105.1 Actinomortierella wolfii
CGATAACAACCTACTCGCGATGTCCAGTCCACTCTAGGGTGGATACTGGATTTGAGTGCAAGGTAATTCAACCTTAGTCTTGAGTGTAAAAGAAGAGAGGCATTCATATTCTTTTCACATACTAATACTATTCTGTGGCTTGGCTTTTTATTGGTGACAAAAGGGCACTCGTCGACGACATACTCTTCTCGAGCAAGAGAGAGAGAGAGAGAGAGAGAGAACCCCTTTGGAGTCGATCACAAAAAGAGGTATTGAATGCTTTGGAGAGGGGTTATAAAGAAGCAGGTCCTACTGTGGTGGGGCTTTGGAGGAAAGAAAATACCTAGAAAGAGTGCAGTGAAGGAGAGGTCTTCTACCACTCCCCCCCCCCTTTCTGCAACTTTTGTTTGTTTTCATTTGAGGCGTCCAAAAGTTTGGGAGGATGCCAAAACAAAACCCAAAAAAATAAATATGGCATTCTTTTTTTTTCTTGACATTGGCTCCATTTGCATTGAACCCTACTCCAGCATCCTCCAATGGGAAAGGTCAAGAACAACAAGAAGAAGGCACGGCGCGTCAATGCCACTGGTGTCCCTACCGAAGCCGAGGCATTGGCTGCCATGGAGCAGGCTGCTCCCGCAGAGACCATCATGCCCATTATTAGCAAGGTAAACGAACGAAAAAAAGACAGACTCTTTGGTCCAGCGCATATAAAGCAACAAACACATTGAGAGTGATAGCTAACAAAAACAAAAACGTCTCTTTCTCTCTTCTCTCATATGACAACCTGCATGAATAAAATAATAATGGCGACGACAACGACACACAAATAGTTATCATCGGTGGATCAGAACGAGCGTGCCTGGGCAGCAGCAGGAGCAAGCAACCTGTTGATGCACAATGCAGCAACCCGCCGTGCTCTGCTGTCCAAGAACCTTGTGGGCGCCTTGATCGATCGGCTGACAGACCCTGTGCATGAGGTGGTGGTCGAAGCTCTTGGTGCGCTTCGCAACTTGACAGTCGTGGGAGGTGACGAGGTGATTGCCGAGATGTACAACAAGAACATTATGACACCCTTGACGGCTTTGATTCCGCCTCTCGGAAAGATGATTGACGACATGTTCACCCGCCCGCCTGCCAACTCGGAGGAGCACGACAAACGGAAAACCGTCTGGGACTGGGCAGAGAACATTGTCAGCATCGTATGGGCCATGTGCGAACACTCGGAAAAGTCACTCAAGGTCATCAACAAGCTCAACATGGTTCCTTTCCTCATGTCCTTTATGATGAACATTGACAAGCTTCCACCTAAGGTCTTGCTTGCCGCTGGTAGGTTGAATGCAGACGGAGGGGGGGATATGATGTTGTTGTCATAAGTCAAATGTAATTTCCTTTTCTTAACAACTAATAACATTGGCTCTAACCAAATACTCATTGAAAAAATCGATAGCTCAATGTCTTTACACACTGACGGACGATAACCCCGAGTGCCGCCAAGTCTTCACCACCCATCCAGAATATATCAAGCCATTTGAAGTCATCCTGAACTCGAATGTCATTGCGGAAGAAGAGTTGCTCATCAAGACACTGACCTGTGGTATTGTCATCAACCTGCGGAGTGTCATTTCCAAGAATGCTGCTGAAAACGACTACTCGGATATCCACAACCTCGTGTTGCCCGTGCTGAGCGGTGCACTCAACTACAATCTCCAGAACGCAGCAACAGAAGCAACCAATGCTGCCAAGGTTGTGAATGAGCGGAAGAAGGAGGTCGATCTGTCCAAGCCAAACGCACCACTGACATCAGAGGAGACGGCTCTCCATGCTATCGAAACACGTCTGCAAACACTCCAGCTGACTCTTGAATTGATTGCCAGCATTTGCACTGAGAGTGTAGAGGGTGTGGAGGAGGAAGACGCGATTGAAGAGTGGAAGGGAGGCGATGCCGATATGGACGAAGACGCCATGGAAGGCGACGGTGACGAAGATGGCGCAGATGACTTTGACGCCAAAGACAATGGTGATGCGTTGGATGCGAACGCAATGCGTGAGATGGAGCAGCTTGCCGCCGCGTCACAAGAAGTGCCCGTGGATCTCTCGAACCACCCGATTGTGAAGATTCTTGTGGAAGTCATCTTCCCTGCGCTGATTCACCTCGGCACGCCAACGCCTCTCTCGTTCCCAGAACAGGAGGTGCCCACACCGCCGACCGTCGCGCCTCAGATCACACAGCAGCTGGCGACGACACACCTGCGAGCCCTCGAGGCACTCAACAACTTTTTGCTGACCATGGCCGACGCTGTTCCAGGACGGTGGTGGTACAAGGTGCATCGAGCAGAAGCCGAGCAGTGCTGGACATGGCTCTTCCAGCAGGCCGGCGCTGTTGCAGGCAAGGGCGTGCAGGTTGGATCGGAGGAGAAGGGCCAGGAGATGCGTGGAGCTATTTTGGATACCATGGTCGGCTGTTTATGGACGCTGGCGCGCGGCCTAGATGCACAAGTGCCACTGGCTGATTTCCACGTTCCCGCGTTGATGGGCGCATACCATTCGACCTCTTCAGACAGCATGCGGGTCAAGGCTATTGGATGCCTTGGTGTGATTGGACGTCGACAGGGAGCGATCGAGGTCAACAAGACGATTGGAGAGTTTATGATCCAGCTGCTGAAGAACAAGCCTAGCAACGAAGCATGCGTTGAGGCTCTGAATGCCATCTACGATATGTATGCTGACAAGGAGTTTGACTATGACCTGCCAGTCTATGTGCAGGGTAATTTCAACCAGGAGCTCAAGGGCATGGTCAAGCAGGTGCGCTTCATGGTGCGCAACATTGATCGTCGCAAGTACCACGACCTGCGAAACCGCGCTGATGAGGCACTACTCAACCTAGTCGAGTTCATCAAGTATAAGGAGAAGGAGAGAAAGTAGATCACGTTCATGTAGTAAAAAATTGAAGTAAAAAAAACGGCGGAAAATGGTGGATATTATTTTTTTTTCATTGGTATCATGGTCATGTTTTTCAGCCGGATATTTTTCATTATGTTAATTTTCATGCATGAACATTCTGAAGGACCCTTTTACAAAAAAGCGTGTTGATTGGATAGGGTTGGTAGGCAGTACACCGCGTGCCTTCTCTCTCTATCTCTCTATCGACCTGTTAAAACGAGTGACGAAGATAAGTTGAGTGTCTAGACCTTGTTTCGGTGAAGATGAGTGGCTGAGGAAATGAAAAAGAACAAAAACAACGGATCTGATTACCTCTCTGTGGATAGTGGATCCACAGCGTGGGGGTGTGGCTGCAGAAAGGACCCACCTGACACGTTTTCGCCGTTCTGTTACAAAGGTCGTTCATTCATTGGCAGGACAACTGGGAGTACATACTCTTCACTACTTCGCCTGGGTGACACCGATTACAGGGTGGTCATGGAACGAAGTACAGAAAGGGACGACCGAGAACGTGGGAAGATAACCAGTAATAAGTTTTGAAAGAACAGGGCAGGCAAGTAGATACCAGTTTTAGTGCCTTATCGTTGGACGTTCTGGGCTTCGTCACTAACATGGTCATCGGAGGAGGAATGGTAATAATTATAACAACAACAAAAATGAAATGTACCCTTTAGTCCGTCTTCAGTACCCTATTAGTTCCCAGTCATTTGTAAATAGTCCAAGGAGAAACCGCATCAATTTACTCCATGAATACATCCTACCAAGAGAAACCATTTGCCCGAAAAAAAAATATGTGTCGAGACGGTTGCTGCTGCTAGATACTGTTTTGCTTTGCATGATGCATGCAGTTGAGTGGATGGAAACGCGCCAAAATTTGAGTGTCCCGTCGTCGGTTCCCCTGGCTGACACAAAGGGAAAAAAAAAGGCACAAACAAAGAGCAGTTCCACAGGGATTTATCCAAAGAAGAACTTGATAGAAAAAAAAAATAAAGCTTCACACCATGCAGCGGGACAACCCCCAAGTGGTAGTGAACCAGAAGAAAAAAAATAGGAACTTGCATACACTTGCAGATAAGAAGAATAAAGCCCCGAATGCATTTTTTTGTCTGGATTTTTGTTATGCTGTATTTGAAGGAAGAAAACAAAACATAGACCGTGGAATGAGATGCTCAACGGTGGTAGTATCTCTCTGTTTTTGTCATCCATGTGTTTAACTGCAAACTTTTTTTTTTGAAGAAACAAAAACAGAGCACACCTCAAGGGTCGAAAGACTCTACATGCTACAGACGTTAGTGGCAAAAAGGACAAGTTGGAGATGGGCATTAAAAAAAAGGGTTACTATTTGGAACGTGGTAGGATGGCATCATTGTTCACACTTTTTTGCTGTCATATTTTGGTTTTTTTTTTTTGCTACTACGTTTATTCCCATAGAGTAACATTATCATACTTTTCTACCTTGCCTGCTCTATTTCTCAGCTATCCTCCTTCTCCGCACGTTTTATTGGGTTGAGTTATTGGAATGGGATGGCCCAAAACCTGTTTGGACAAATGGAAAAATGGCTCTGGACAACAAGGTGGGGATGAAGGTTCGCGTACGTGAAAAACCTTGTTCAGTTTGTGTGGAGAATAGGGCACTGTCGTCGCTTGACAAAGGACAACAAGCTCGACTTGTGTCCCCTTGCAGTCGTTTATTTTTTTGAACCTTCCCCTATTCCTACTCACTTCTTGCTCTGTGTTTGTACATACTAGAGATACTCCTTCGGCAGACTCAGTGGGGAGAGGTGGGAAAGTTGTTGTTGTTGTTGTTGTAGTCGTCGTGGTACTACACTTGCTGCTATGCTACAGCACGGGAGCAGAGCAAGACATTTAGCAGCAAAAGAACTGCCGCATACATACATACATTGAGGGACATGGAACGGGATTCATGAACGACCGGGACTAGTAGTGTACAAACAGAGTTTGCAATCTTATGAAGGCAATGTTTAGGCTTTCTATTTTGGCACAGGCCTATTACCCATTGATATCCATGCTTTCCGATGACAATGCTGTCTTGTCTCACGTTAAGCTGGTGGAATGCCATCATCCGAGTTTTACCAACCACCCACCTCCTGGTCTTCTCTTCCTTGGTCTGAGCCTGCTGACATGAACAGACTTGATCCTCCATGCCTCTATTGCATAGATCCAAAACGTGCTCCCGAGAGGTACGATTTGATTTGTACGTGCAGGTCCCACTCGTCTACCCCAATTGTTGTGCGTGTGTGTGTGTAATGTGCTTTGACAGGGAAGTTGATCGCTCTCCTGATTAGCACAGCATCGGGCCTTCAGGTATTGAAGTGTGTACTACCGTAACTACATACAGCGTTCAACTTCTTTTGTTCTACCGTCGACCACCGATTTTATGTTGCGAAATCGGGTCAGCAAGTGTTTGCCGCTCTCATCTTCTTTCTTGCCTCTCTTCTTCTCCAAGATCTTGTACTAGAACACAGTGTTTCCACTCACTCTTTGTGTATCAATCAGTTCGACAACACTTTGATAGAGCACAACCGATTGTCCTACTTGGGCTGTTTTTTTTTTTTATTTGCAGTGCGCCCGCCTCCTCCCACCATTTTTTTTGCCTATCCTTTTTGTTGATCTTTTTTTCCATTCTGCCATAGTATGTTGCCTTGGATATGAGTTGGTACGAGTATTAGCACAGCTTGAACAAATTAGATATCTGCTGATATCCATCGGGGCAGAAAGGCCATTCTTGTTTGCAAAGTGTCTCATAGTTGTAAGGCCTTTGTTCCTTCTGTAATAAACCCCTTACCATTTCCAATGAACAAACCGATTGCCCTTTTTTCACTTGCATCGAGACTCTATCGGCTCATAAGATCAAACACTACGGTCCCTGTTGTAATCGGACAAACACAAGGTCCCGAGACAAAAAAAATGATTGTTTGAGAAACCCCCCCTCCCAATGCCGAGCAATAAAATAACAGACCTTTTGGTTAAGAGATCCAGAAAGTTTAGATTTTGGTTGGTTTAGTTTAGTTGGGCTGGTTTGTGTAATACATTTCTTTTTGTTCGCAACCTTCTCGACATGTTAAAATTTGTATTTTTTTTTCATGGCCCGTTCGTTATTTTTCCCAAAGGAGAGGGGTGGTGGTGGGGTTAAAATTCGAATTCCGAAATGAAACACTCTATGGGACTTTTTGTCGACATCACGTTATGTCCTTTTTCATTGACAACCGAGGATAGATGACTGGCCCATATTCTATTCTTCTCTTTCCACAAAAGACAGAAAAGGAGTGGTCAAATCGGAGTGTTGTATGAATATACTCTACTTCTTTTTTTTGGGTTTGTCTCTCTCTCGCTCTCTCCTCGGAGATGTCAAAAGAGAGAATGGTAGGATGATCGAGCTGACCAAGCAAATGCACGATTGCCTTTTTTTTTTGAAGATCAAAATTGCCGAAGCACATCGTGACCGATCGTGCACACCACACAGACACAGTAAAAAACAAATTTAAGCACACAAAGCAGTTTAAGAAAAAAATGGCCATTCGTTGTAAAATAGCCTTGGAAATAATTTAACATTTGGACCGTGTTCACTTTCCACAAAAAAAAAATCACATTCTTGTGACACGATTATCACGATTGCCTGGCCTCCATTGCATAGTGTTTTGAACCACTCATGTGTTGACTTTTGTGACAACAATAGACAATACTCATTGTGTGGTACAGTGTCTGTTCTTTCAACAAACATATTCGGCGTTCTGACTACCGAAAGACAGACCGTGGACGTAAAAAAAAAAATCGCGATGGGCGTAGAATGTTATTGATTTTTGTTGGACATTTGATAGTATGCAACATAGAGCACGGAGACATGAAACGAGGGTTAGTTGCTTGCATTGTACGGCCAATCTTCATAGGACACTTGTAATGTTGCACCAACAAGCAGATGCTTACATTGTGTAAACGACGATGGACACATGGAAAAAATAGGCCCCTCAAATTCCACAAGAGAGTGTCATTGTAGAATAACAACAGATGATCGTAAATCTATCCTCGTTTCAGAGGCTCGTATTTACTTTTTTTGCTAGTTTTTATAACCTAGAAGAAGAAGGAGTAATCCGAGCCAATAATATTAGCACGGAAGGAAAGAGAGAGAGATAAATGGCGAGAGAAATAAAAAAGCGAGATGTGAAAAGAGGATTCTCTCAAGATTCAAAACCACAAAACATACCCGGGGAACCAAGATGGATCTGCAAAATGGCTCAATATTGCGTAGGAGAACAAGGAAAAAGGAAAAAGTTGTAGATGGACTGGAACATTGGCATCCAAAGGGGCGGCTCGTGCCGGGAGTGTGAACAATGCTAGGCGTCTGGTTGGCTATCTGAGCCATTGCGCCACAGCCAATGACAATGAGGAAAGATAAGGCATCTCAGAAACCCACATCGCTCTTTCAAACCCAAATAAAAAAAATCTAACCAAATCCAAAGGACTAAGAAGTCTTTGCCCCTCCCCCCTTCCCAAGATTCTCCTTTCCGTAACCTTTGAATGGACTTTATAGTCAAGGAGGCTCTGCTGAGAGAGAAAATCACCATTTTATTCGGAAAGGCTGGTAGCTTTTCTATGTACAAGTGTGTGTGTAACTTATACCCCTTGTGTGGCTGTATGGATGCAGGAACCAGGGTCACCGTATTTGGTCTTTCGTACTACATCCTGCCCCTCTCCCCCGCACTCAAATGGCGTCACGGATTAAGCACATGAGCCATCGAATGGATCGAGTTGTGATTTTCCCAGGGCTACATGAGCTACACTAATTTTTTTTTTTTTTAGCCCTCTGTTTTTCTTCTCTCTCATTCGTAGTATGGCTGAAGCTTCGGATGTTCCTGTTCCTTAGAGCAAAAGGAAAGAGATTAAGAGCCACGGTTGTGTTTGTGTGTATCTGACAAGAGAGAGACCAGGGTGCACTGCAAATTGGTATCTTACTATCCTCTGTCCAACTAACACTTGATGCATGCCCATCATGCTTGTTTTTCTACTTCTCCCTCGCACTGCACAGTTTAATGAGTGGCAGACAACATACGAGAGAGGAAGAAGAGATGGGCAGGTTTGTTTGTCTTTATTGAGAGCCCACTTGTTTTTTGTTTACATGTTCACCAATTCTGATTCGGGTTGGCAACGGTTCACTCTCGCCGACGATGTATCCTATCGTATCCTTTCCTCCTCCCCTCTCTCCTCCTAACCCAGTCTATTAAATTCACCACTACAACAGCCTTCATTAGGGCATGTGTATCATCATCGCTGTTTTCGGCACATTCTGACGAGTCATTAGATCAAAAAATGGTGCACATTCAACACTCTTTATGTCCATCTAGCTCTTTTTTTGATCTCCTCCTTTGTTACATCTCTCTAGTACTGTACGTACTTTGAAGTCAAGGCCAAAAGGAAACATGCGATGTTGCCTTTTGTTACCCAGTTCGCATTTATCAGATCGCGCGACTGATTATGGAGAAATCTCGAGTTGCCATGATAGATAGTACACATTTTGGAACTCCTATTATAGACCTTCGGGAAGATCTTTTTGCATCCGTTTTATCCTGCTGCTTAGGCGAGGTGAGAAATACTTTTTGACATATGAGCGAACGTGGCGTTATTATCCCGTCAAGGGACCTTTTCATCCTATCATGCAATAGAGCCAGCATGACTGTTATCGCGGAGAACCATTCGGCGCACTGCTTTTTTTCACCCAAAAACTACAAGTATACGAGGCCGATCCAAGACCGTTTATTTTGTGCAACAGAAAAGTGTGTGCACCTTCCCAGCATTGTGCCAATGGAAGCTTACAGGTAGGGCAACGGTTACACTGCTCCATGAACGTGTTTGTCGGCCTTAACCTCACCCTCTCCTTCCTGGACAGAGGAGGCGCGATCTTTTAATGTTATCAAGCGTGGATATCTTGCCAAGATAGGATGCTTCTGTTTTTACGGTCGAGAAATATATACGAAGAGCCGGAGAAGAAGAAGAAGAAGAAGAACAAGAGTGACTACATAGCTAGGGATGGGACTGGAGACCCCGTCACCTTGCATAAGAAAGAAACTTGGTTGTTCTAGGTTGGCTGAATCATATGTCTATCGACTCTTTTTTTACAGTTTCCGCCATATTTTTTCACTGCTGTGCTGTTATCCTGAGTTATTATAGACGTTTGATATGGTGGCACAAAAGAAAAAAAAGAAAGAGCAAGTAAAATGTTGGTATCCTTTTGGTTACCCACATGCATATTGCAAAAGTAGAAGTGGAAAAAGAAAGAAGGAGGGAGGGAAGGTGGATTAAAAAAGTTTGTTCATGCTGGATATGCCTCTGTTGGTGCGCGGAGGGACGTGGGAGAGAGAGCGAAGGGTTCATGTTGGTTTAATCACGAACAGGGGACATTTGACATTCCCCATCCGCCGCGTAAGTGTACACGAGAAACAAATTTGCGGCAAGACAAAAGACGGGAAACGAGACTTGGTAAAGAATATTTCTGTTTATCCATGCTTGCGACACGCCGATGATGACAAAGAGAAAGACAATGGATGAGCATATTGAAGCGACCTACTCTTCCGAGATCATGCAAAATCCTTTACCCACCCACCACCAGTAAACCTCTAATATCCTGTTATTCTATGTTTCTCCCCCCCTTTCCTCCTACACATCAATGTTTTGAAAAAAAAGGTACAAGACATTTTGTTCAACATAATGATGTCTTTCTAAAACAGATGGGCATGTCCACCCCAACCTTGGGAAATGTACGCACGGTAATGATGGATGATATCTTTTGGGATAACTATTATGGTGGCAACAAAGAGCACCAATGCTCAATGCAATAAAGCTGAATGATGGTGGGACAGACAGAGCATTGCCGCGCAAGTCTGACTAAAGGGAGGGGGCGTTGGAGACGTTGGGGAGGGAGGGAATGGAGAACGAGCACGAGTTGGAAACCGCATCCGTGCATGGCCCACCCATGGCACCTATGTGTTTTTTATTAGTTCAATGCTCTCATGTCTTTCATATCGATAAATATAAACCACGCCCGGTCACTTTTTACCCATAACCATAACCACTACTATTTTTCATTTTTTTTTTGCTCATTCATATTAGTCCGAGCTGGCAAGCAAAAAAAGCTGTGAATAATTCTCCTATCCCACGGAAAAGGTGGGTGCTGGGCTAAGGGGGGAGTACTTCCAGCATGTATTAAAAGTCCAAGTTCGCTCACAGCTCGTTAATAAAAGCATTATCTTGGAAACCCAGCCAAGGTCAGATAGCTTTCTTGTTCTCCGAAGTGATGTGGACTATGTAGCAAAGATTTAAATGTTCACAATGGTTTTGTGGAAAACAAGAATATTACCTCCCCCTTCATTCCACCCCCCCCCCAGGAATTTAGTTTAACGCGACATGACCTTTGTCAAAAACTCGTGGTCATATTTTGTTTCTGTGTTTTGCCCTAGAAGTGTGGAGCCAGGGCCAGCTGACACCACTTTATATACAACTGAATGCAGCCACCTATTGCTGCAGCTTCCTTAGATCGACGTCTCACATTATTATATTGCTCTTTTTCTCAAAGAAACGACGTGAAACTTTTGACACTTCCGCCAATACTATTCCATAGAGTGTCTCAATTGGCAACGCCCTGCAGGGGGGAGGGGGAAAGAATACGAGGGTAGAATGAAGGATCGAAATGGCGAAAAGGAAGGGGAAAGTTACAATAATTGTGCACTTCAATCGCTTCCCTAATGTAACACTCACGCCTTTTGACCGATCGCTAGACCATGAAACTGTTGGAGGATTGGCCACGATGCGATGTAAAGGAAGATCCAAGATAAGAGTGGCCAAAACAGCAGTGCCCGCTCACACGAGACTATCAGCACAGCAGAGCGAGTTGGTCCTGTGTGAATATCTCGAGTGCGTTGGGCAGGGAAGACTGACATGAGTTAAGACGTGTGACGGGATGAAGTCTTTCCTAATAGTACTTGGCCTTTGCATTTACACACGGCGAGAGAAGGGCAGTCGGTATTCATTCGTTATCCAGCAGTAGTCTCTTTTTTTTGGCACTCTCCCACTCTCATTCTCACAGTGTTGATTCTTTTTTACTTTTGCGAAGCAATTTGAGTTTGGGTGTAAAGGGTGGAGAAGAGACCATATGGAGTATATTATTGTAAATTATATATATCCATTGAATAGCAGTTTTACGTACGGGGAGGTATGTGACCTAAAAATGCTTATTCATTCAGATCGCTGAAATTATTTATTATTTGTCGCTTGGCCGTTGCAGATGCCCAAGAAATGAACGAAGCGGGGCAACAAACAACTCACTTTCTCCTAGGGATAAGAGCAATAACGACACCACCACCACCACACTGCCATCACCACTACAACACTAACAATAACAACAACAACAACTCGATGTTCTGCTGACCTTGCCTGAACAGGAGCGATGGAAATCATAACATATAAAAGTTGTACCCATCCGATCTTTGCGCACGTTGCAACGCCAGGAACATGGTAGCAAAGATGAGAAGAAGGTGAATTTATTGGGGAATCTTCATTCAACATTAAAAGTGCGTTGATGCCATTTTTTTCTACTTCTTGAAGTAAAGGCAAGCTCCCAAGGAGAGCGGGGTTATTTAGCGTTGACTTTTTGTTGTTTATGTTACTGTTGTTGCTATTCGATGTAAGGGTGGTAGAGGCGGTAGTAGATAGTTGTAGTCGTACGTTGGTACAGACTGGGTGGAGGTGAGAAAGACGAGTGAGAGGGAGGAGGAGTCCAAACGATAAACCTTGTTCCTTTCAATTCATGTTAAGAGTGCTCACTCTTTCACGTTCTCACACCTTTTTTTTTTGTTCAGGTCTTCTCCCCTTTTTCTTTGCTCCATCCATTCTTTTCACCTTCTTTTCCTCTATTTTCCTCTTTTTCTTTTTTCGTCAATACAGTCCGTTGGACTCTCAATCCCCAAGACTTGCAACTTTCTTTACATATTTTCCCTTGGGACCTTCATCCACCTTTCGACTCGCTTGGGAACTCGATCCATTCTTCTAATCCTCCCCCATCCAGGCCTTGTTTTATTTGCGCGCCAAATTTGTGTTTTCTTTGGGCTTTGTTCCATCCACCTTCGCACAAACATACTTTCCAAGGTGTGCCATTATTTCTCTTTTCATCGCTCACCCCCTGTTAGTCCACCTTTTTTTTTTGCTCCTTTCCCCCCCTCCCCTTTTTTCATAGTTGCTCGGCCCTAAAAGCTCGCGTGGCAAGCACAAAGCAATACGCACTCTTCTCTCTCCCCTTTCAACCCACCACCATCCACAGCAACAGCAGCATCGACCTGCCTACTCATCAAGTAGCCAGCTAACCCTTTCAACAACGACCATTTGAGTCTGTCCACCCTTCTGCTGGATTGATCAGAACCCACTCCGTCAGACAAGTTGCTTGCCCGTCGCCGGTTCTGTCAAGTTCCATTGTGCCCTTTGCCTGCCTGGTCTTCCGTATAACAGCCTTCCCGGACGTCGCCGCTCTCTCAGTGCCTTCATCTTTCTCTACTCTACTTGCATTCAGCAACATTTCCTATCTACCACCACTCTTCTACACGGAGTTACACGTAGTCTTTTATCAGGTAAATATGAAAGCACCTGCACCTTTAGTTATGGGCAGAAACAGTAGTACTTTTATTTCTTCTTCTTCGTTTCCTTTCATACCATTCCCTTCTTATAATCTTTTAAAGAAAGAAACAAAGCAGCTAGGAGGAACAACAGAGAATGTGTGTGTATATAGTGGGGGAGGAGGGGGGAGAGAAGGATCTGGACAATCTGGGCAGGACTGTCTTTGGCTGGGCTAGCAAGTGTCGATTGGGTGAGGTGTCCTCGAACCAGCAGGAACAACAACAGGCAAGTGGGTAGTTCTACACGCATACTTTGAGGCGTCTCTCTCGCCCTCTCACACCCACTCGTACACACACAAACTCTTCTTACTCGCTCATCTGGAGGGCAGTGAGTGGATGGACGGGTTCCTTACTCGGAGTGTTCCTATTGGCTGGCGCAGCTGCAACAATTATTTGAGAATTGTTTATGGCAGCAAAACGCACTTGATCCCCTTCCTCTCCCCCCCTCTTTCCTCTCTCTCTCTCTCCCTGCCCATTTCTTTGGCTTTGAATGTATGTATTCCTCCGCTCCGTTTTCGTTTCTCTTTCTCAACTAGCACATTACATACAATGATGCTACCGAGGAGAAAAAAATAATCATACGTCAAGTGAGATGATTAGTAGAACATCGATAGGCGGTGTGGAGTGGTGTGTCGTCTTCTTCTTAAAGGGATAACGATGGGCTTGTAGGAGAAATAATATATCGGGGGAATAAGCAAAATAGCCTACATGAGCCAGGGGGGAGTTGTCGAGCACACACTGTAAAGGAACACGCGGGGCCTTTTTAGTGTGCGTGTCTGGTAGAGCGAGATAAAATCTCACCCAACAAGATGGTATCTACTATTACAGAAAAAAAACAAGATGAATGCGGCAAGGGCATATCCTATCACCATTTGGCTTGAGAGTTGACGGAAGCGAAAAGAAAAAATAGAGGCGCATTGCTGTGATCCTTCGTCCCCTTTGTTCATCGACTCCTGAAGCGTCCATCCCAGTACCTGCCCATCCTCCCATCGGCCCTTTTTTTCCTCTTCTGTTATTGATCTTGCAGATAGTAGCTCCACCCCCTTTTTCAGCGCCCTCATTCGCGATCCTCCTCTCTGCGTCATATATATCGTGGGTCCCTGTTCGCTTTGGCTTGGCCTATTCTTTTCTCTCTCCTTTTATTTTGTTTTCAAGTCTCCAATTGTGCGTTTCAGGCCAACTGTCCTTCCGCGCACGGCTGTTCCCATCTCTTTTTCTTTCTTGTTCCCTGATGACATGGTATGGGACCAAAAAAGGGTTCTGCGTGGCATGCGGACAAATTGATCCAATGTGCCAGAGCGAAGGGAGTGTGTTGCAAAAGACACACAAGCAGGGCACACAGAGGGGGGGGAGTGACGGACGCGGTGACCCTCGTCTATCTTTCCTACTTAATGGGTTGTAGCGAAAGCGCTGAGCGGGAACAGAATAGGTGGTTTGAGAGCAACAAAATTATAAACAATTCAACAACACCACCGGGAAAAGAGAAATAGGGCCGACCTGCTACTGGGTAGAGCATAGGGCGTTTTTGGGTAGTGGATGTTTTTTTATTTTTTTGCTTTTTTGCTCTCTTATCTGTTTGGAGCCTAGGTATAGGCCACAACTGGGCAACTACAACATCGTAGAGCTCTCGTTCTTTCTCAGCTTGTCCTCCTACACCTTTTTGTAATATTCTCCTTTTGCACATATTTTGTCCAGCTTTCCCCTCTCTCTTTCCCCCTCCTCCTCTTCCAAATTCTCGACTCCCTTTCTATCTCTTTGCTTTTGCTTCCAGTTCTCTCCTTCTATCACTCGTGTCATTTTGTGTCTTGTATGTTGAAGAATGGAGGGGGGAGAGAGGAGGGGTGCTCTTGCTGTGTGTCCCCTTCTCTCTCTCACTCTCTCTTTTTCCCTTTTTGTGCGCCATTGTTCTTGTTTATGTTACTCTTTGGATGGATCTCTTGTCTCTTTGTCAATGGCTGTTTTGTCACTTGCACATGGGAATCCGGGGTGCTGGTATCCTATGGTTGTTTGCTTCGCGTGGAATTTCTCCTTGTTGTGTGTCTCGCATGTTCTTGTGGCGATATGGCTTCATCCTCGGCCATGATGACGATGGAGGCTATCTTTGGCTACTTTTTATTTTTGTTCTCTCCACATCTTGCTCCTTCTCCACGCACACACACACATACACATATACACATACACACGACCAAAACACATTGAACCTCATTTCCTTACTTGCCTGCGGCAAGTTATGAGTAAGAGGTGATAAGGCCGACCGACAAAGTTGGATAGTTTTCCGGACAAGTGGGGTCTGACATTTGAGGGAGTGAGCGAAGGGGTGTCCGAAACCGGGACCTTTACTTTGTTTGTGAGATTGAGGGACGACGGCTGAGTCGTCGGATTACTACAATTTCCTATATCGGGGTCAAGGATTGGTTTGGGAATGCGGTTTTGGAAACACCCTTACCCTATGGAAGGGGAACAACGACGGGAAACGAAAAAAAGTAGAGTGTAGGCGGCGACCGCATCGGATGCACTTGTTAACCTACTACTTCATGTCGCTGTCAATGTGTTCTTTGTCAGCTTGTCTTTTTTATTCTTTTGCTCCGCGGAATCATTTCGCGTCTAGTGTAGTCATTACTGGTAATGGGGTTTATTTCAGGGTGGATAAGAGGATGTTGCCCTTTTGTACGTCCAATGAGGGGACTTGGAGCTTTTGTCTTGGTTTCTACGGTGACTGATTGGGCTGCCCTGACAGGCTATGGGACCCGTAGAATGTCACAGTTTGCCAGGTTTTGTATTGTGAGTGGGTGTGAGTGGGTGTGAGTGTGTACCTGTTTCTTAGCCAAAGCCCTGTCTGTCTTGCGTTGCTTGCTTTGCCCTGGGCATACCAATGGATTCTTTGTCATATTTTGCACAGCCCAATTGGTCTGGCCATGCCTTTTGGGCAACCGTGTTGTTCTGTGTCATGCTGCTGCTGCTGCTTATCCTTTTTTCTTGTGTTTTTTTTTAAAATAACGGTGCTTTTTTTTATTCTTTTCTTTTCCTGGGACTTTTTTGTTGTTGCACACATATTCTTTTTCAGTCCTCCATCCACACACAACAACATCGAACCCAGCCCTTTCTTCTTTCCTCACTATATATCTTTTTTATTTCTACTTTGTTGTTGCTACTTTGTAGTATATTTCTCCTATTCTTGGCTCTCTTTATTATTGGCAGCCCAAAGGAGACTATTAAGACGACTACTTTTTTATTTTTCTTTAATCCTTTACCCTTTCGCTGTCTTTATTACCCATTGCCCTTGTCTTTGTTGTCTCTGTGCGTCTCTTTTTTATCTCTGCAATCGTTGGCAACCTTTTTGTACTGACCGACTCTTATTTTCTGTATTGCTCTCTTTTTATTCTCTCCTCTCCTTTTCCAGACCTCTCTCCCTTCCTTCTATCCTTCTTTCCTTCCTTGATTTTCCTCGTCCCCTTTTCCTTGTTTCCCCTCCTTCTCTTGGTCCTCCTCCTCCTCCTCGTGCCATTGACACCCCTCTTTTTTGTTTGTCCCGCTCTTCTGGTCTCCAGTCCGCTTTTCCTCCCCCTCTCTTTCCTCCCTTCATCTGGCGACAAACAACCTCAGTCTCTCTCTCTCTCTCTCTCTCTCTCTCTCACTTCCCGCTGCCGCTGTCCTACCCTTCCCTTGCCTACCCGGGCCCAAGAAAAAAAAGAAACTTTCAACTGTCCACAGCCAAACATGATGTCGTCTAAAAATACCGCCGCAACGGCCTCGTCTCCATTCCACTATCCGCTCTCTCACAGCCTTCCCTTCACCTTCCAACAACAACACCACCACCACTTTGCTGCTGCTGCTGCCACGTTAGCATCGCCTCTGCCCTCACCTGCGCTCTCGGCTCATGATGCGCTGAACCCTTGGGCATCTATCTCGATTATCAACGGTGGCGTGAACACTGCTGCTCTCACAGCCCCCTCGACAACATTATCTCCCACCACAACACCCTCACTATCTGCTGCAGCCACCACAGCGTCTAGTGCTTCTACTTCTACGACATCTACAACAACAGGGGTGGTCCCTCCTTCATCCACAACAACAACAACAGCAGCAACAACAACAACAACAACAACAACCACTGCTTCTTCCTCTCCTCTTCCCATTATTGCAAAGGGTGTTTATGCAAATCACTTTTCTACACCCTCCGTCCACCACCACACTCCGTCCCTCTCTTCCTCTCCTCCTACTGTGACCAGCCAGCAACACCTCCTTCCTCCTGTCTCTGTACCGTCCCAGAACCCATCGTCCATGCCATCCTCTACTCCCTCAGTAACATCCACAGCATCCTCGGTCTCACCCTTTGCTTCTACCTTCTGTGGCCCTTGCAAGTCCAAGCTGACCAAGGCTCACAAGATCATGCCCTACAGCAACCGTGAGGCCATGCTCGAGGACCTGTGCAACAAGTGCAAGAAACATTGCTATGCTCTCTCACTCTCCATTGCTGTCCCTACTGTCGCTGTTACTCCCGTCTCGGCCCCTGTGGCCCCCATCCACCACTCGCTTGAAAACTCGACCATCTCCTTTGATGGCTCGAGCCAGCACAAGAATGTCATCAACGACGTCTTCTTGTCGACCAGTATGCTTCATGATGATGCCGACTTTTACTTGCACGAGACCTCGTCGAGTGTCTTTGATAGCGATTCAGACTCGGGCCTTGCCTCGCCGCCTACCCAGTCTGCCCCTGTGACCCCCATGACTCCCTTCCTTGAACACGATGAGGATCAACTCTACGGCCCAGAGGCGACCAAGCACATTCACGATGACGATCTGTTGCACAGCGAGAACGACGATGATGTCGCTGATGCTGTCGACCAACAACAGCATGGTAAGCTTTCACCATTCTTTGTCTTTCTTCTCTCTCTCTCTCTCTCTATCCCTTTCCTTTCGATACCTCCAGCCCCCCCCTTTCAACCATCCACCATTGTCTTTTTCTTTTGTTACCAAATGTCGATGGCGTGTTTTTTTTCTTTTGTTCGAAAGGATACGTCTGTACAGGCAATGGAGGGAGAAAGAGAATGAGGGTTGGTGCGTCACAATCTCCCACACTTTGTGTGCCAACATAACAACCCAATCTCATTCGTCTGGTATCTGCATCTCATCGAAAGCCTAAACAACGCTTACACATGCACAACCTTGTGAACAACAGCAGCAGCTTGCTCGTTGCATTATTCGTCAAACAACAGCGAAACGATATAAGGCGGGCGGGAGATTGTGCTGTGGATGATGATGATGACCAACAGGCGACTTGGGGTGTAGCCCACTCTTCTTTAGCCTTCTTCCACGAGGGAGAAAAGCCTCTTTTTTCCATCCCTCCTCACCCTCCCCTCTCCTCCCCTTTTTTCCAATTTTACTTCTATATCTCTTCTACGTGGCACTGTGGCATCTTTGTTTCGAGTCATCTATTGCTTTATTCGTTGCATTCTAACCTGTCTGCTATTACACTTGTCCTTCCCCTCCTCCCCCCATCTCTTCCGATGTGTCCCTTCTCTTCCATCCCTCCCTCCCTTCCTCGTATTGGTGTGTTATCTGGCATGTCATGTAGACCCATCGATGGTTGTCGATATGAAGCGTCCAATGTTTATTCCGGTTTCAATCTGCGACCCACGAGACTTTTCGTCGATGGCTGGCTGTCTGCCCACGCCGCCCGAAACCAACGCTCGTAAGCATTCGTACGACTTTTTGCGTCAGTCCGAGGGTCTCTTCCCTGGTGGTCTTGCAGCCATCAAGCGGAGACGCATGGTTTCAGTTGACATGATGGGCGATGCTCCTGCCTCACCCCCTGCCTCGACTGCTGGTGATGACGAGACGGAGCTGAGTGATGCAGACTCGCAGGGCTTTTCTTTCAATGCCTTCCGCCGCAAGTCGATCTTCCACCAAAGCTTCCGTCAGCTGACGCCCACTTCTCCCTCGCTCTCGTCCGACACACCTTGCTTCGCTCCTACAGCCTCGGCCGATGACGATGACAGCGACGCGTTTGAGCTTCATCCCGAGCTGGCAGAGTCGGAGGACGAGTCGGAAGACGAGAGCAACAATGGCACTGGCTTGAACAATGACAACAGCAACAACAACAGCGGCAACCACCACAGCAACCACGGCGACAACAACGACGTGTTCAACAGCGGCAACAACGCAGATACCCGTGCTGGTAGCTTCTTAGACTCGGCCATCATGCCTACTGATGTCTTTATTGCCCCTCAAGAGTCGGCCCACGGCTACCTCTCGGACGATCACTTTTCCTTCTCCGAGGCCGATGAGTATGACGATGAGGATGACCAGCACGACGAGATCTTTGTTCAGGAGGATATTGAGGAGCAGTCGCACCAGCACACCGAGGGTGATATGGAGGTCGATGCCATGAGCTCGAGCGACGAGAGCGACTCGGACATGAGCGACATGGAAGACGACCAGTTCCAGGTGAAGCGCCGCGGCACATGGCACGGCCCCAGCCTGGCCATGAAGGAGAGTGCCTCGGCTGCTGCTTTGGCTTGGATTCCCGAGCCCGAGACCTTCCGCCAAAAGATTCATGCCAGAATCGCCAAGCAGGCCTCGAAGAACAACAACAACAATGCTTCGACCACCACCACCACCACCACCAAGGCTTCCAAGGCCTCTTCCACCCGCCGTGCTGCTTCTCCTGCAACAACTGCCTCTGCCAAGGCCAGCGCTGCTGCTGCTGCTGCGGCCGCCAAGGCTGATGCTGCTGACAAGGCTGATAAGGTTGAGGAAAAGCCCACCAAGGCCTCGTCTGCTGCTGCTACTGAGAAGAAGGAGGCTGCTCCTGCTGCTTCCACCAATGCTGAGGATGAAAAGTCGTCTTCCACTGCCAAGTCAACCAAGCCTCTGACATTGTTCCAGATCTTGACCAAGGCCAACATTGACTGGTGCCGCTACTGTGGTACAACTGAGGGTGTCAACTGGCGCCCTGGTCCTTGGGGCAAGCGTACGCTGTGCAACAAGCACGGTTGTGACTTTAAGGGCTACGGCTTTGCATGCAAGCTGCCACGCCTTGATCTGACGAGCTATGCTCACGAGACGGTGGAGCAGCGCATTCGTCCAGTGCTGCAGCACTTTTGCCACGGATGCCAATCGCAAGAGTCTGTCAAGGGTAACTTGCTGGTGCGGTGCGAGGGCTGCCCCAAGGCCTTCCACCAAAAGTGCCACGGCGAGACCATGATTCCCGACTCGGTTGCCATGGCCGAGGATGGCACATGGTTCTGCGACGAGAGCTGCCGTGAAAACATCAAGAAGCGTCGCGTTTGTGTTGAGCTGCCCAAGAAGCGACTCCCACTCATGTCGACACCCAAGCCCAACAGCCCTGCTAATGCTGCTGCTGCTGCTGCTGGAGGAGCTGGAGGCAATGGTGCAGCCGGCTCTGCATCGTCGTCCTCGGCTTCCGAAGGCAATGGTCGTTCGCGTGCCTCGCGAGCTTCCATCACAAGCGAGTCTACTTCACGCAAGTGAAGAGACTTTTGAAGAAAAAAATAACTTTGTCTGTCCTTTTGCATTATTTATTTATTCTTTGAAAAAAAAAGAGACAAGACGTTGTTCCTTTTTTTTATTATTATTATTCATTCCTTTCAACAGCCATTTTGCAACATTTTTTTTCTTTCCTGCCTACGCATATTTTGCATACCGCTACTTTTGTTTTCCTTTTTGCTTTTTTCGTTTTGTTGTTGCACCTTTTTTTCTCTGTTCACTTATTCCATTATTACTTAATACCGAAGTTTTTCTCTTTTTTATTTTGTCGTTTTTTCGTCTTTCGTTTGTTTAGTCTGTACCATTACCTTTTTCTTTTTTAGAAGCGTCTTGTTTTTATTTCCTCTTACTTATACCACTTGCTTTTTTCCGACTGTCGTTTCTCTTTTTTTCTTTTTCAATACATTATACATCCGTAATAAAAAAAAGTTTTGTGCTTTCCGTCTTCTAACACTATCAAAGGTCTCTTCCCGTCAATGGCGGATAAAATTTTTTTTGGATATGTGGTATGTGTGAGTGTGGGTTGGAATGTGCTTGTGTATTGGTGAGGAATGGATGGGAAAAGGTAGATCATCCCCCATTATGTCATGACGGTAAGTCCAAAACAGCCCTTGTGCTTGTTGGGCTTTATTCTTTGTTTCTAAGATTGGAATGATCGATCCTGTTCTTGATTCCTTCGCGCTCCTCCTTGTTTTTTTTTTCTTCCTTTCTTTCTTCCATTCTTTCTTTCTCACCAACAGCAACTTGCATTCTCTCATTCTTCCGTTCTTATCTTTTTTTCAACAAAAGATCTGATTGATAGTCATCCAGCATACTTTCCATCTGTCATTATTCTTTTTTTTTTTTCCTCACGAAAATTTATCACGGGTGATGCCCCTCATCAAAGGAAAGCTTGTACCTGCACCCGCAGCCTGCGCAGGATCACAAGGCTGCTGGATCGAGCCAAACTCTCGGATCCAGATCAAGTTGATCGACGTGTCGTTGGCGGACGCTCCGGCGGTGACGATCAGTGAGACAGAGATCCCAACGAGCAGTCGTCACAAGACGTATTTCCCCATCGACTTTAGGATTCTGTACGAGGCGTCCAAGATCAAGCCAGGGCACGATTATTCGGTCGTGGTCGAAATCACCCAATGCAAGAGTCGTTGTGTCCCAGGCAAAAACGACCCCACCGAACCGTTGACGTGGACCACCGTATCCAATGTCCGTGCTATCGTCTCACCACCTCCTTTGATCGTCGAGGTGGATCGGATTCGAAAATTGGACAAACGTAGTAGAGCTTAGTCACATTTGCTATTCTTCTTTGTATAGCACAACCAACAAATACAGGCAAAAAAAATTGAAAAGAAGAGTGGTGGTGGTGGTGAGCGTGATACGTTTTATACTCTTTTATTTTGCAAATAAGCAAGACAATGGTGGATGGACAAGTCTCGCTAGGCCAAGTGAGACTCCCTACACAACCCATAACCCACAACCCTATAAAAAAAAACCTTTCTCTACTTTTTGATTTTTTATTCTCACACTCTTCTCCCTTCAACCTCCCTTCAAACTTTTTTACTCTTATTCTTTTACACCATCTCTTAAAAAATGTCACCAAAGAAACCAGCAACGAACCTGACGGTGCTAAAAGGCCATATCCACGGACCACCACCCGACTCTGTTCGGCCCGAGAACCACACGGGGCGACCCAACACGGGGATCGAGCCATACAGCCGCATTCGGATAACCCTGGAAGACGTGTCGTTGATGGATGCACCCTCCGTTCCAGTGGCCTCTCAAGAGCTTCTCACAGGCTCGCGCGGCCTCATCTTCCCCATTGACTTCCACATTGACTATGATCCAGAGCTGCTCAAGGACCATCATACCTACAGCATTTCGGCCCGTGTCACCGCGTGTGGTGGTGGGCTGACTGGATATCGTGAAGGCGTCGATAGTGATGATGAACCGTTGACGTGGACCACCATGACCCGCCACACTGTAGACTTTGTACATCCAGCCATGACTCCCCTAGGCTCGGTGACCATTCATGTTGAACGTGTCTAAAAGAAAAAAACTCTAGCAAGGTTTTTTTTCTTAGAAACAATATGTACATGTATTTTACATATTATGTGTGTGTAGGTGAACAAAAGCAAATATATCCTCTATCATATAGTTGTAATGTATATACGTCGCCAGGAAGAGTTGTTTGAAAGCAAGAAAAAAAAAAGGATGTTCAACAGTGTTTCATTTTAACACAAGATACATATCCAACGATGCGCTTCACTTTGAGTCCCCATTTTTTTTTCTCTCTATCTTTTTTTTTCTCTCGGCCTTCAGCAAACAACTTGCACACTTTTATGTGGTTCAAACATGCAACATCCTCCTTATAATCCTCATCCATTTTATACATAATTAGGTCAACAAACGCAAACAGGTGTATCTAACCCACCCATTCTTCTTTATAACCATCATAATACGATAGTCACGCCACTATAAAAAAAATAGAAGAATCAAACGTTTTTTTTTTGTCTTTTCTTCAAATCTCTCCAGCCTGGGCAGCAAGCTTGCGGAACAGCGAGTCTTCGCGCTGGATGAGCTCGGCGGGCGACGCAAACTCGACGACGCGTCCTGCATCGAGGACGAGGATCCGGTCCGAGTCCATGACGGTCTTGATGCGATGGGCAATGGTGAGGATCGTGCGGTCGGCAAACTCGGTCCGGATCGTGCGCTGGATCAATTCGTCCGTCTGCACATCGACCGATGCTGTCGCCTCGTCCAAGACCAACACTTTGGTCTTGCGAAGGAGTGCTCGCGCAAGACACAGCAAGGATCGTTGGCCCACCGAGAAATTGTCGCCGTTTTGAGACACACGCGCGCTCAGGCCGCCAACGAGCTGTGTGGCCACGTGCTGCTTGAGATGGGCTCGCTCAAGCGCCGCCCACAGATCGGCATCCGTAAATTGGTTGAACGGATCAAGGTTGTCGCGAATCGTGCCAGAGAACAAGGTCGGGTCCTGCGGGATGATCGCCAGTCGGCTTCGAAGGTCGTCGAGACCAAGCTTGGAGATGTCGACGCCGTCAATCAAAATCTTGCCACCATCAATCTTCAGGTCTGGGTTATTGTTGTCGTTGTCATGCTCGTCTTCTTCTCCATTGTCATTGTCATCGTCGTCTGTATTGGCCAAGAGCGGCTGTCGTTCTTCCTCGAGGTCGCCATCGTTGCTGCCTTGCTTCAACAGCTTTTGCTTTTTCTTCTTCATCTTGTCCTTCAACCACTGGCTGTTGTCGCTCACCTTGGCCCACTCACTGTTGGCGGCCTCGATGATTCGGAACAGCGCCAGCGTGAGTGACGACTTGCCTGCACCCGTGCGGCCTACAATGCCAATCTTCTCCGAAGGCTCCACTCGGAACGACACGTGTCGCAGTACCAAATCCATTCCTTCGCGGTACCGTGTCGAATAATCGACAAATTCAATCGCTCCATCTTTTGGCCAACCGATGCTATTGTTCTCTCCAGAAGCTGCGGTCGACGGCGAGGAAAGGATCCGAAGCATCTCTGGGTCGGTGGTCATAGCTGGGGCCTCAGTCTTCACCTCGACAGTATACTCACGGACACGCTCGAGGGCAATCAAATCGTTTTGGAACGATCCAAAGTCGCGCATCAGCCATGTCAAGTCCTCGTCCATCGTCAGGGTATATGTCAAGCACAGCCCAACAAATGCTGGGCTGAGCGTGTGACGAGCCATGACGGCAGCGACGGCGCAGACGAGGCCCATGATGGCCTGCATCGATTCCAGGCGCAGCCCCAACCACTCATGCGACTGGAAATATGCAACAAAGCTGTTGGCAAAATGGTCGAGGCGGGTTTGGTTGAGTGTTGTGTAAGGTTGCTGGATGTTCATAGCACGGATCGACGCCAGTCCGTCCAGAGTCTCGTTGAAGTGGGCATAAACAGGTGACTTGGCCGACGAGAGGATACGCTTGAGTGCCCGCGAGGCCCAGAGGTAGTAGCTCTGCAGCCATGAGTAGGCCAGCCACATCAGCGGCAGCACAACGAGCACAACAGGAATGATGTAGGCCACGACAATAATCGAGAGCAAAAAGGATGTCGAGACAAATGAAAGGTCCAGGAACCGCCAGGGAAGGTTTTCGTCAATGCTATACAGATCGGAAGAAAATCGGTTGATGATACGGCCGAGTCTAATAAAGCATTTTCACGAGGAAAAAGAAAAAAAAAAGTGAATTAATACACCATGACATCCAACAACACAGCAATAACAACTGAGAGCCATTGATCCCTTTTGCTAAACTTACGGTGTGGTATCGTAGAACGACATGGGAAGGCGTACGACGTTCTGAAGCATGGTTGTATGGATGACCTCGGCAGCACGAACTCGAGCGACGGCAAAGCACATCCAGAGTGACAGCATGGACGTGATTACATAGGCCAACGACAGCAACGCAAACACTGTCAAGAACCAGGCCAAACTAAAGTCCTTATTGTCGCCGTCCTTGTTACCATCTGCAAGGTAGTCGCTCTGCTTGTTATCGTCAATGCCGTACATGAGCCAAATCGACCCAAGCGTCCAAAAGACTTGAGCGGCAACCATCAGACCCACAAAGATTACCATGTACTTGTACGAGGCTGCGTGTACATAGTCCTTGACCAGGCCCCAATCAATCGTTCCAGTCTTGTTGTATTCGTCCATAATGAGTTGTCCGTCCTCGTCCTCGTCCTCGTCTTCATCGTCTTCCTCATCTCCAGCCTTTTTACCAGCGCCCACTCCCATTCCATCAGCATTCTCTGCCGTCATGCTGCTTCTATCGTCA
This sequence comes from Actinomortierella wolfii, assembly GCA_016098105.1. NCBI lineage: Eukaryota > Fungi > Mortierellomycota > Mortierellomycetes > Mortierellales > Mortierellaceae > Actinomortierella > Actinomortierella wolfii. The sequence goes on from JAAAIY010000190.1 coordinate 24,914, forward strand.
TCGTCTTCAACGCTACCACCAGCCTCCAATGCAGCCTGGTCTTCTGCGTCCAAATCGCGAATAATGCTCCTGGCCGACTCGCTGTCACTCAGATTTTCCTGTCCTGCCACTTGCAGCAAGCTCTTGTTTTGGTGGTGTTCGGAAGACGCCACAGCGCTACCGGGACCAGAGCTTCGGCGACGGCCCAGGAGTTGGCGACGATGCTCAATCGAGTACTCCTTGATCAGGTTATAGAACGACAGTCTAGCAGCCATGAGCTCCAAGTAGGTGCCATTCTCAACGATGCTTCCATCGCGCAGGACAACGATACGATCCACGCTCTTGAGGTGGTGGATGCCGTGCGTGACCAAGAGCCGTGTCTTCTTACCCAAGAGGCCCTCGGGTCCGAGCAAATGTGTCCACAGATGCTTGTCGACATGAGCATCCACGGCACTCAGCGGGTCGTCGAGCAAATACAAGTCAGCATCGAGATATGCGGCTCGGGCCAGTGCCACACGCTGCTTTTGACCACCAGACAAGTTGATACCACGTTCGCCAATCTCTGTTTGGTCACCCGCTGGCAACATGGCCAAGTCTGGCTCGAGACCACAAGCGAAAAGGATACGATTGTACTTGGCCTGGTCCATTGGAGCACCAAACAGAATGTTGTCACGCACTGTTGCGTTGATGATCCAAGCTTGCTGGGGTACATATGTAACGACTGGGCTGCGCACAACAACCCTGCCTCTCACGCGGTACGTCTCTCCTAGGATTGCCGACAACAATGTAGACTTGCCGCTTCCGACCCGACCAACCACCACCATCAGCTCGCCTGGACGGATAGAAAGGTTAATGTTCTCGAGCGCCGGTCGGACAGGTTGGTCCTCAGCCTCCACTGCGTTCTGTTGTTCATGGTCTGGTGTAGTAGTCAAAAGTAGCGGAGTCGCCTCTTGGCTTGCCTCTTGATCGCTCTCATTGTCCTCCTCATCGTCATCTCCTTCGTCGTCAGGTCCGTCATCCATGCCGGCTACTTTTTGACCATCTGGGTGTGCCCACGAGAACGTAGCATCAACAAGTTCGACCACAGGCTTGCCCAGGGCCGGATTTTCGCGTACAATCTCGCTGGGGTCTAGCTCCTCGAGTAGCAAGAAGCGCTGCATTCGACGAGCGGCGACCGAGACGACGACAATGTCGGCTGTGAATTCAGACAAGCGAGAGACTGGGCCATGCAGCATCAGCGTGATCGTCATGGTGACAAAGACAGTCTTGGCAGTCAAGGGACCAGGAGTAAAATTAGGGCCGCCCCACAATGCATAGGTCGTAATTGTGGTGAGCATGAGGATGGTGGAGGCGGAAGCAAAGACGAGCGAGATGAGAGCTTCAACCACTCCTTGGAGTCGGTAGATGACAAGCTCGCGTTTGCGAGCCTCCTTGACACGCTCCATAAACGGCTTTTCCCAGTTGTACAGCTTGATCACCTTGATGGATGAAAGGACCTGTGTGACCAGGCGTACACGCTCGTCCTTGGCCTTGAGGATCTTGTCTTCAAGCTCCTCAAACTTTTTCGCACGCCACAGCTGAAGCGGAACCATGGACACAATCGTAGCGAGGCCTACAAACATTGGCCATCCCAGCAGTCGATAGACTACAGAGAATCACAAGAAGAGAGAGAGGGGTAATCGGGTTAGAAAGAAAAGAAAATATATCAATATAGTTTTGTCCGCACCTTCGCAAAAAACATATTTTCACTCATAAGAAAAAAAAAGACTTACTCATGTACAGAGCAAGAGCAATTTCCAAGGGGATCGTGAACAGCACAGAAAGGTTATCGATGGCGTGCTGCCAAGTATCGGTATCGACGACCAACAAGTTGTTCATGCGACCAACAGAGGAGGCTTGACGCGCACCTGGGGAGAGTCGGAGTGCCTTTTGAAAAATCAATGAGCTCAGCGCCGACTTGATGCTCTGGCCCGTCAGCATCATCCACCGCGTGTTGTAGCTATATACGACTGCGCCGGTGATGGCGCCTACGAACATGCCAAAGGCAATCGCCAATCCATACACCACCGACTTTTCTTCTCCGTCACGGTCAGTGTCCTGGGCATGCTCAATATAATCCAGCAACACGCTCATCAGTGCGGGCGCTACAAACACGTTGAGGGCCGTAAAGATTCGGAGGAGGATCGACGGCACAATCTCCCATTTGTACACACTCATCAGCGTCCAGAACAACATGTGTCGTGGATAATCTTCTGGCTGCCAGGTCTGTGGCTCAGTCGCTGCCTCGGGGTGGCGTGCGCGGTATCGGGCCAAGCGCGCTTCCCAGCTGGCTGAAAGGGCCGAGGCAGCATGCTTGGCTCGCACTTTATCTGGCAGCATATTGGTGACATCGTCCTTATCCAGCGTCTTTTTCGCTGCAGCTAGTGACATTATAGGCTGTAGGAAATGGTACGATAGGCGCGAGGCCAAGTTGACACGGTCGTAGATGTTAACACCATTCTCAGCTGCTCGTCGGACTACAGTCGTGTTACCACGTGGAAGCGCTTCAAAGACGAAGCCGATGCACAACGTGGCCAGAAGAGCTGATAGAAACATAGAAGCGGAAACATGGTGTTCGGATAACGAGATTGTGGAAAGGGAGATGGGTGAAGCAGAGGCGCTTGACGAATACAGCGCAAAGAGTACGGCGGCAATTGAAACGACGAAAAAGGCAAAGATCATGCTGCACGACCGAACTGTGTATCGGTGCGCCGCGTGGTTGAGCGGGATTGCAGTGGCCTGTTGTGAAAGGTAAGGGGGGCCGAGTGTGAAGGGAGAGAAGAGTCGGGATAACGCAATTCCATTTGTCAGTTGAACCATAGCCTCTTTGTTATATGAATAAGCATGCGAAATTCATCTGGAAGAATATTAAAGACGCCCTTTTGACTACATACCCAGGCTACTGCCATGAACAACAGACCCAATGCAGTGATTGGTGAGATTTCATCCGAAGCCGAACTGAAGCTAACTTGCCAGGCAAGAAACGTGAAGAGGATCAGGGAAGCCAAAGCCATGCAGATCTGTGTTGGCCAGTATATCCAGGCTGTCCGTCCATAGTGGTGCGGAGTGCCATGACGATACCAGGCATAGGCTTGGTAAACAAAAGTAGGGATCGCGATCACCGAAGGCAACAAAAAGAAGACAGCGTATTCAAAGCAATGTGTCAAATTGGACCCGTCACTTTTAAAGGGGCCCTAAGATAGCGCATGGCGGATTCAGAAAGGAGGCGCATGTGTTATTCTTTTGTTTTTTTGTTTACCAGTCAAAGTTTGAAAGGCGAGGTTAATGACTTAAACTTTGAACATACCCATCCTTCAGAGTCGTGACATAACTGAAGAGACATTTTGTCTAAGGGGGGGAGGGAGGCTGTGCGTCCAAGATCAACGCACGAGTTGAGGGGAAGGATAAGTGGAAAGAAGAAGTGTGTAGTTTCAGGAACTTGCAGGGAATCCAAAGAAAGGTATCAAGATAGTGGCAGGGCGAATCTTGCACGGTGGGGACAAGGCAGAAGGTGGATGAAATATTGAGCAAGTTTGGTTGAGAAAAAGTGCGCTAAATGGTTCTATTTGAAGTGTGTGAATCATTACCCAACTAAGAGCTATTTTCTCAAGGGGTGCTCCAACTGATCCGCAGCATTGGGCGCCACGAGCCACGAGCTTGGCACAAGGCTGTAGAGCTTGAAGCCATGCACACCTGAGGCATGTTTCTGACCCTGCAACCTTAACTTGCACTCAAGAGAGGAATAATCGAGAACATTAAATGAATGTCCATGAGCTCCATTGGTCCCTGAGCTTATAATTTCAAGTTGTTGCATGAGGAAAGAGGGAGCCTAGTGTTGTAGTGAATAGTTATGCGACGCGTCTTACAACTATAAGGCATTCTTCTTTTCGCATATCTTCACCTCCCCCTCTCCACATTAGTGAGTAGCCAACACAGAAGAAAAAGGTAGATACATATATACAACAATTCTCTTCTTGTCGTTTTTATTGCGAAAAGGTTGAATGGTAAACACACAAGAGCATTTGGTTGGAGTGGAGGAAAGAAAAAGGATGGAGATGGACAATTGCAGAACGATCCAGCTTAGCACTCGTTCTTGGCACGAGAGTTGAGAATAAGGGCGACAATGAGACCGTACAAAGCCAACACTTCTGCGAAAATGAGGACGAGAATCTATAAGAATGCACAAAAAAAACGAAGTCTCTGTTAGGTTTACTTGCGACAAAAAAAATGCAGAACCATGTCTCCTGGTTTCTCTCATTGTGTAAGAGTCGAGCGTAATAGATTCTTTTCCCTCTGGATATTGTTGGTAAAAACATTTTCCATGATGTTGTTGCTGTCATTTTTCATTTCTTGGGGTTATTCCATGTTTCTTTCCACACCAAGTACTTACCATGCCAGTGAACAGACGAGGCTGCTGGGCAGCAGCACGGACACCAGCATCACCGACAATACCGACGGCGAAACCGGCAGCCATACCCGACAGACCCACACTCAGACCAGCACCGAGCTGGATGAAGCCAGCAAAGAGCGACATTCTCTGATCGAAACCGTTGCCGATAAGGACTGACACGACCAGACCGTAAATACCAATAATACCAGCCATAATAATGGGAACGACACCCTTGATGATCAGGTCAGGACGAAGAACACCCATCGAGGTCAGACCAACGCCAGACTTGGCTGTGCCGTAGGCAGCACCCATGCCTATAATAGTTTATGGTTGTTATAAAAAAAAAACAATGATAAACGTTAGCAACATGTTGAAAGTAGACTCTGCATCGAGGATTGAAGAACAGAAGAGTCGGTGGACAGCAATGCAGAAGGAAAAGCTGCCGGGTAAACCATCCCTAGTCCATAATGTCTTCCTCCGAGGTGAATGAGAGTCTTGCTTTCCCAAGGCGGTTATGATGTCGAGCCAAACAGAAGGGGGTGTCCAGGGTCAAACAAACTCTTGTTGCCCCTTGTTTGGACGGGATACCCCCTTCCTTTGATCGGTCACGTCCACTCTAAATTGCATGCTAAATGGGGTCATGCACATGCACGTTGGGGGGAGTGAGAGGTTGTGTATGACCAGGTGGACGTGGTCTACTCTTTTTTTTGGCTTCAGGGGCGAAGTACGTCAATAGTGTTCCAAGGCCATCCGGCTGACATTGATATCTCCCGTTCGCATGCCGCCCTCTTTTTTCCCCTTTCTGAACTATTTGCGTTGCTGCCAAGGGCTAGGCGAGTGAGAGACACGAGTTGAGCTCCCCCCAACAAGCCCTTAATAGGCTGATGCAAAAAGACAATGGCTGCGTGCATTGATTCGTTTCCAGGTACGAGGCGTAACTGTGTGTGTGGGTGTGTTTTGATTTCCAAAATTGCCTTGGTTGTGGTGAAGAGGACATTTGTCTACTGGAAGTAGAGGCATCATTGGCTGCATGCATTTTCCTTCTGCATTCAAGGGACCTTGAAATAGGATATATGACAATACTCCATCAAGTTCGACTACGACTTACAGCAGAAGACAATGGCGCAAGTGGCTCCCAGAATGCCGAAGAAGGGAGCATAGACAGGGCTAGTGATTGAAGGAGAGACGAAGAAAGCAGGTTTAGAATCAACGAGACACGTTCAGGTCGCCTCCGCTTTGCCCTTTCTCTTTTTCCCAGAAACGCGCCTCAAGAGATTGCTCGTCCTTTGCTGGGGGGCGCGTTTCAACGAGGGGCAGGAGCGGGAGCCCGATGTTTTGCAAATGTTGAAGAGCATACCAATATTCAGTGGCAGGGAGAGGCATGGTGAATAGAAATGTGCTATGGGTGGGAGAGTGGTCAGAGGGCGAGGTTTAATGAGAGTTAGTGAAAGAGGGGAGAGAGTAGGGATGCAATGGGTCGACTCACTCTAGTTGCTGGTTGCTTATGTGACGTGAAGACACGATCCTGCAGAGTAAGGAAAATCCCCACACAGTCTACGCATTTATTTCGTCACCGTAGCTCTAGGGTCGTACCGGTTAAGTAGTCTGCATGCACCAAAGTTAAAATCGCATCAAGCAAATCTCTCAGAGACTCTGCTCCCCAAAGGCATCAGAGTCTTGAAACGCCAGACTTTTGATACCAGCAAGGACGCTGCATAGAAAATACTCTACGATAGTCTACGACAATTGCAACGAATATACATTATATTCTTCTCTAGTTCAGCCGAAACGCCAAGCAGCAAAAGACTCTGTAGTGGACATCCCATGTGCACTGGCTAGTATTTTCTGTCAATACTTCTTACTCTCAATGCCTGGCTAGCCTCCATTATACCAATCTAGGCATAGGCTTTATAGTATGCTACATACTCATATATGAGGTTGTATGCTAGGAGGAGCACACAACACTCCAACTCACTCATTGTACACCTTGTTATATTGATGTCTTTTGTCATTATCGAGAAAATTCATTCATAACACGACAGCTATGTCTTCTTCATCTGCTCCAGAGCTTTGCTTTTATACATTTCCAATCGCTCACCATCTCTTTCCCTACTCCTTCCGTAAACAGCTATAATATGGACTCTTCTATGTGACACTGGTGATTTCTGAAATATCGCACCCTGATCGCAAGGAGGATGGAACCAGTATTTATCACTTTCACTGGGTAGTGAAACAGTAACTGCTTCGCGTTGACTTTGTGCACAGCGAAAACAAAGCACAGGGATGTGTATCGATGGTGGAAATGCACAATTGAGAAAGCATCACGGCCCCTACTACCTTTTCGATGTTATGAGGAAAGCCTCTGTTACAATACGTTTGGAAAGCAGAGCAGCAATTCTGTCACACAAATCACACAACTATGGATCGCACAAACCCGATCTTGTGCTGAATGAACGTAACCCCCCAAATGAAGTTTAAACTCCTGCTATCAAGGCACTCTACCATACTTAAAAAGAGCCCAACTGTCGTGCTGGTGGGACCATAATTGGAGCAGACTGCGAAAGAACGTGACACTGCATGATGAATGGATTGACACCTCAAAATTTCAATTACTTCCACTCCCCGCTGAGCCGCAACCGTTTCGTGCATTATGAGTTTTCAGGCGATGTTTATATTTCGGGGGAAGTATCTCCAAGATCGATGTATGTGCATACGCCAGCATGGGCAATGGAGCGCAGTAATGTCTTCGATCGTGTTTGGGGGGGGACCTACTGTTTGCGCAATGGTGTACGTCGGTGATATGTAAAGGAGAAATAATCGAAATACGAGAAGATCAAAAAACGCATTTTCAATGACCAATTCCTATTGTACATAGAATACTGTTGTGTTGTTATGAAGGTGTTTGCAAGAAATGTATCTTTTTTTAATGAATTGAGCATAGTATTCAGCTGTATCAACGAAACAATGAAACAGGCAAAACAGGATGAAGATACACATTCACACGATGACCCCTCCCCAAGCCAGAGTGTTCTATACATATAGCAAGTCCGACGTTGTGCGTAGGTAACCTAATTTTCACACACGCCGCTCGCATAAGCTCGTTCAGGGCCATTGTCAGGTGAGAAAACGTAGTGGAGATATCGATCATCGAAATGATGTCAAGTTGTACTATGCGAGCAGACTTTGACCCTTTTGACCGTGGACTGGCGAATAAAAAACAACGCCCATCGGCCAAACGGAGACACGAAAGGAAGAAGGTGAAAACGAAGTACAATCTGAAAGGTTCCCACACTACGACGCTCAATGTTTGCATGGTCGTGTTTACCATAAAAAAATAATCGGATGAACGATGATAGACTAATCTGGGCTCAATCCTTGAACCAGTTGAATCCGAACCCTCTTTATGCCGCCGCGTGCTAAACAACTCCGTCGCTTTTTTTTTCTTTTCTATGGAAGCGTACTTTCCCTGGCACAACCCAATTTGGTGCACATGTGCCTAGGAGCACTAACGTACTTAAATACGGCATAGACTTCCCCCATTTCACGATCGGATCCCTTCACCCCTTCACTTCCAGTCCACCAATTTCCGCTTGGTAACGTTATATCTCTTTTGCAAGGTGGTGAACTATGGATTCTACGTCTCTTCTCCCTTTTCTTTTTTTTCTCTTGACCGTACTGACCCTTACTTGTTGTCGTCACTCTTTGTAGGCCTACCACCACCACCATGCACAAGTCCATCGTTTTGCTGTTCTTCACTCTTCTGGCAAGCCTTGCATTTGCCCAGATCAACGAACTGAGGATTTACAACAACGACCGCTCCAAGTCTGCGAAGCTCCATGTCCCGGTCGGCTCGAGATACTGCTTCTGTCTCAAGAAGACTCAGACAGCTCTCATTGATGGCATGTCTGCAGGCCATGTGAAGCTGTTCTCCTCCAGCGACTGCACAGGCAACTGGGCCAATGGATCTGAGAAGTACACGAATAACGCTCAGTGGGTGAACAGCGTCTCGTTTGGTCGTGGTGGAATTGAGTCCACTTGGGGTGGCGGACGTTCGTGCTCGCACTACTAAACAATGCATACACACACCCTCTATTCTAACATATCTTGTTGCCATAAAGAACATGTCTTTCACTTTCTTTTAAAATAAAAAGGAATGACATTTTTGACACGTTTAGTAACAGACCCTAACATGAAAACGAAAAGAACGTCTGGGTTGTCAGAGACGGATCTATTTGTCTTCTTTGTTTTGGTGCAGGATCGAGTTTGGTTTTTTTTCGTTTCAATTTTCATTACACTTGCTCTTTGAAAGCCGTGTTGTTCAAAGAATGGAGTGCTTTTTTTGTGATATTGATTCATTATCATGAACCTGTATCCCGGTCAAGATGGTACTTACTTTGGCGTACGAAAAAATAAATGAAATATCTGATCAATTACTGCGCATAAAAAGAGACCATGGAGAATCTACTATCAAACACAAATTGTTCTGTTTGGATAACTGTCACTCTTCATCAGACAGCTGGAGGGATTGTGAAATAGAAAACAAAGAATGTCAAGATGACAAGTTTGGTCAAAAGAGATATGCACGCATCAACTTGATAGAGTTGAGCTAGATATTCGTCATCGCCTTTTGCTTTGTCTGGACATTGGTTTTCTCTGTTAATACCGAGTCTGTAACCCTGGAGACGAACACGCGACAGGATGCTCAAGGGAGAGCCGGATATGCGAATGCAGTGTCGTTCAAAACTCTGCTCTTGTGTAGCCATGAAAAGAGGTGTTCGTGTAATAGTGTGTAGATTCAACACAAGCAGCGGCGCTCCACTTTTGATGCCTCTGAAACGTCACCGGTAATACATTAACGTTTGTACTACTTTGTCGCCTCGAGCTACAAATGAGTTTTGACTTTTTGCAAATGCAAAGACCCTGATCAGCAACATGCAGGCAAGTCCATGACCAAAAAAAAAAGCTTCATATGAGCTTTCAGACAGGGATGACGATGGACTAGCGACCGAGTAGGACTAACATGGCCCTCTCTTTTGCTCCATCGCTCAACCTCTTTTTCCCACTTTTATGAATTATACCAACAGCCGGAGCAGAACCCAGGGTGGTACACGGACGCCGAAAAGTACTGGAACAACGTACCCGCCACCATCAACGGCATGTTGGGCGGCCTGGGCCAGCTTGCTCGACCTGACGCGGTGGCTTCGTTGCGTTTCCTGTCCGAGTTTGTCACACCGCCAGCCTCGTCGACATCGGCTTCGCTTCAGGCATCACCTACTTCTACAACTGGTCGTCCAAAGCTGCCATTGCCAGGTGCTGGACCATCTCGTGTGCTGGATTGCGGTGCCGGTATTGGCCGCGTCACCAAGCAGGTGCTTAGCAAGGCCTTTGATCATGTTGACCTGGTCGAGAACTGTCAGGCTTTTGTCGACAAGGCTAAATCCGAATATCTCAAGGATGAAATTGAGTCTGGCAAGGTGACAGAAGTTCGACAGGCTGGCCTGCAGAACCTTACCTTTGAGGGAACCTCTTGGGAGGGTCGTTTCGATGTTATCTGGTGCCAATGGGTTCTTGGCCACTTGCACGACAGTAAGCTATCAATTCTTTTTTTTGGATCGTTATTCCTTGCGCTCTCCGTTTTACTTGATGTTTTTTTTGATGCTAAACTCGTCTGCTGGGGTCCATTGCTTTTCTCCTTTTTTTACTTCCTCATTCCAGGTGATCTAATTGCATTTTTCAAGCGATGCAAAAAGGGTCTTAAGCCAGGAGGAATGATCTTTGTCAAGGAGAACAACGCCAAAGTTGGTTTCATTATCGATGAAGATGATAGCAGCATGACACGGTCGGATGAACTCTTGAAGGATATTTTTGTCAAGGCTGGCCTCCGGCTATTGCGCGACGAAGTACAAAAGGGTTTCCCGCCAGGGCTTTTCGCTGTCAAGATGTAAGTTGAGCTTTGTGGTTATTTTTGAGTTGTATGTTATATATATATACTGCAGCTCCTAGTTCTAACATACGAGATTTTCCTTTCTGTATCTCTTCAACCACCTTCTAGGTATGCATTGGAGCCAATTGAGGAATAAAATCATCCATCCGTGTACAATAATGCACTTCAAAAATTGCTTTTGCCTAGAGCCTTTCCTGTTTCGCCCCCTGATCATTCGTGTTTATTACCACATTGCAGCGCTATAACAACACTGAATGGAGATAAAAGGACGACATTTATTGATGGCACGGGGGGCCAGAGTGAGGACAGGAAAGTCAGAGGTGTCCGTGTGAGTGGAGAGTTCTTATGTTGAAGTATACCTACATCCAGTAAGAGAATGGCAGCAAACTGGTAGGTCACATTGTTTTCCTTCCTTTTTTCTTGCCGTCTTTTGTGCTGGTGCAAGCTTCCCCCTTTCGCTTCTATTGAATTTCCCTCAATATCTGTACCATTAATTCTACGTCCCTTTGACTTTGTCTTGCGCATTGGCAGCATTACGCCTGCACTAAGTGTGCGATGAAAGAATGAAATTGCCAGGCGTACACACTAAATGGAACTAGAGCGAAGAAAAAGTGCCCTGCAATAATAGGGTCCACAAGGATTCAAATGTCCTACATTGAAAACTCTGGAACATGGCAGGCGATTGCTTTGGAGGAGGGAGGGGGACAGGACTGTGCAATCGTTTTTGGGTGATTCAAGGCAGGAAAACTTGGCTCCACAAGATCGACCGTCGTAAAACCACTTTTTACCATACCTCCATCTTAACATTCTTTTCTGAGATCAAATGTTTTTTTTGGTGGATGTGCTCGTGTGACAATGATGCATCCCTCTTACCCCCCCCCCTGAGGTAGGGTTGTTGATTTTGTGAATTCCCGGTAAAAAAGAAAAACTCTAAACCAGGAAAAGTTTACGACCCTTGTCCGTCCTTCCCTCCCTTCGTGGAGAGTGGAGAGTCAAAAACACAACACCAAGAAATCAAAAATATTTATAGAGCGGAGAATGTCATCAACGTCATGTTTGTATGTTTGTCATGTTTATGTAGAAAAAAAGATAAAGCTACTAATACAATGAAAAGAGAAAATGTTCCAGGCCAAGTGGTATATACACTATTAAAAAAGGTGGAAGGGGGTGGTTATTGACGTGGAATGAAAAGGGAAGAGAAAACGACAGCGGCAGCGTCTTTAAATCTTGTGGGGCGAGTTGATGATCAAGGCAAACAAGAGGCCTGCGACCAAACCAGCGGCTGGAAGAGTAAGGATCCAGGAAGAAGCAACCTGGGCGAGAATCTTCCAGTTGATCGACTTGATGCCACCACCAGATGCGAGGCCAACAGCAGTTGTCGAACCAGTGATACAGTGAGTGGTAGAGATGGGCATGCCGAGCTTGGAGCAGGTCAGCACTGTCAGGGAGGTGCCGAGGGAAGCCGAGAAGCCACGCGAAGGCGACATGTAGGTGATGTTGTTACCAAGGGTAGCCATGACCTTGTAACCATAGGTCAACAGACCCAGATCAATAGCAATACCACCATAGGCAAGAATCCAGGCAGGGACAGGTGCCTTGCCGGTGACATCAACCTGAGCGTTAGACCAGATGTAATAGATGGTGGCAAGAGGACCAACAGCGTTGGCAACATCGTTCGAACCGTGGGCGAACGAGGCAAAGCAGGAGGACAGGACCTGGAGAGTACAGAAGAGAGACTCGGTCTTCGCGTCATACTTGTCCGAGTTCTCGTGGATAGCATCAATTTTTTCAGTGTTCTTTGTAATGTCTTGGCTCATGCCGTGGGTAGCCTTCGCCTTGAGCTTGGCAAACAGAGACTTCTTGGGCTGGGTGTCATCAAGAGCAACGAGGTCGCTGTTGGCAGAACCATCAGAGTCGGATCCAGACTCGTTGGCCTTTCCCTTCATGTTCTCCTCCTCAATAGCCTCGACGGGCTTGGAGCGGCGAGAGACAAAAGGAATGTAGTAGAGGTGGTACCAGCGAAGAGGCTCCTCTTCCTCAATCTTGCGACGGAGGTAGACGCGCATGAAGAAGTAGCACCACAGGAAAACAACAGCGGAAACACCGAAAGAAATACCAACGATGACACCAATGGGAAGCGTGGAGAGGCTCAAGCCGGGGGAGCCCTTGAAAATGATGTAGAAAACATTGATGAACATGGTAATGGCAAAATAGAAGGGGATGGCGAGCAGACCGCGCTTGAACGAGTTGGGATGCTGGAGAATGAGGTACTTTGTAGCCAGGAAGATTGCGGCAGTAACAATACCAGCACAAATGGGGGAAATAACCCAGGAGAGGACAATGGTACCAATACCAGCCCACTTGACAGTGCTGAAACCGAAACCACCAATGCCAGCACCTGTGATGGCACCAACGATCGCATGGGTGGTCGACACTGGCCAGCCACGGGACGAAGCAAACAAGACCCAGGTAGAAGAGCCAACCAGAGCGCAAACCATGGCCAACATGAGCAGTTCTGGTTGACCAGCAAAGAGTTCGGCATCGATCAAACCACCCTTGATGGTATCGGCTGTCGACGAACCCATCAAGAAGGCACCGAGGAACTCACAGACAGAGGCAATCAGAACAGCTTGCTTGAGGTTCAAGGCACCGGATCCGACAGCGGCTGCGAAGGAATTACTGACATCATTGGCACCGATACCATATGAGTCCAAGAAGGCAAAGGTCATGCCCAAGGCAAAGAGAAAGGTATAATCACCAACGTTCATCATTTCGGGTAGGTTGACTTTAGAAGGATGGAGTGGGGGGTGAAAATGGGAAGAGGTGGGACAACCTTGATGAACTGTTGTTCAATCGTTTTGTTGAGGTGGTGATGAAGCAACAAAGTGGAAATACAGATGGATTTCCAGTGGTATTTATCTTAAAACCAAAACTTGAAGATCTGTTCCTCAGCTGGCTGGCTGTGCAACTCAGCAACACCAAATCTGAGTGCTAGGGATTTAACCCACCAGCTGTTATGCGTAAGATGGCAGAATGAGGTAGGGCCAAAATCAGGGACAAAAATCTATTGGCTGCAAGGTTTCTACGAAAAAGGCCAATTAAAGTGGTAGATTAAGGCCATGCAGTGAACGAGTGGACAAAAGAGGCCGATTTCTGGCCATTAAACGTTATGCAACATCCTTGACCCGAACTAGACGCAGGAACCTTCTCGTCCTTCTCTCACCCATACAAACACCCTATCGTCAAATTACAGTTCATCCCAAAAGGATCTGTCACCCTTCCTGTGCCCTCTCTCTCTACTTACCAGGTAGTTGAGCAGCAGATCTATTTTTCACTCCTTTCTGCCACACTTACATTTATACATATGCCCCCGATTCACACCCCGAGGAGTTCAAAAAGAGAAACACCCAAAAGAGGGTCCTCACGCGAGCACATGTGCATGTGCTGCCCTATCAAAGGACATCATCACATATCCCGCTGGCAACATGAATTTTGTATTCTGCGGGGTGACAGCACTCCGATATCTTCGTTTTTGCCCATTCGCTTGATGGCGGCATTTCCTCATAGTGTATCATTAATCCCTTTGTGCTAATAGTACTCTTCGTCCCTAATAGCCCTTTTCCGAATTAGCACAATATCCACCAAAAACCATTCAATAACATATCATTTCATGGGTCGTCAATCATAAGACCAAGGATCCCTCATGTACACCGAATTCTTCCCCTAGCCCTATGGATTATTCGTGGTATCACTTTAATGTTTCTCGTTTCCTACGTGCTTCCCACATCTAGTATTATACACATCTGTTTAGTCTTCACCTCTTCTCACCACATCCTTCGCTTGGAAGGTATTTCCTCACGTCGCTCCTTTTCTTCTCTTTCTCCCCCCTTCTACCACTATCTAGAAGGTGCTTCTCGAGTCCATACTTTTGTTTGAAATCATGGTCGTTCTCCACCTTTCGAATCTTTTCTTTGCTTCATGATTCAGCATAGTGCACGAGATAGCTTAGACTGAAACTGCACGTCAGGAGTGACCCCCCCCCGCTAATTTTGTTCCAAGTGGAACAGATTCACTGAAAGAGAGAGGAGTGGCTGATGTTTCCCTTCCCTGCTTTTCAGTGTTTCCAAATATGCAGCAATAGCCATCATAGCTTCAACCCTTGAGTGATAATCAGTCGTGTCATTTACAAGTGAGATTGGGTAATTTTCTTGCCGTAGATTATATTGTGAAAACGTTGTGGTTAACATGTCAACATAAACGACAGAAAAATATGCACAAGTACATGACATCCGTATTCGTTTGATGAGATAAGTTTTGGCCGCGAAGAAGAAAAGCCGTTTCAAGGACGCGTCGCAGATGTAATTTGGTTTGAAGGGTAAGCATCAAATAACACAGCAGTAGATTTGTAATGAGAAGCATTGCAGTTGTTCTGAGGATACCCACTGCTGTCCTCTTTTAGGTAGGCCATGTCCAGTACTACATCGTGCGTATTTTGTTACTGTATTAAATTTGGTGGTAGATTAGGCCCATTTTCTCTTGTCTTAGAAGTATTAATCACTATGATGGGATATACCCACCTAATGTCCATCGTAGATGTGTAGTTTGTCGTAACATGAATATTATCTGCAGAGATGTATAATACGAAAAAAATGAGAAAAGATCAAACATATGTAGACGCTTTGTTTAACCCGTTCACTAAGGATGGAGGTGCATCCAATATAGAGGAAAAATCTAGAAACACCACTCTTTCATAATGGCACACGTTCGATCACGCGTGTCCTACTTCTCCATTTTGAGTCCTCTATACCCATCGTGTCACAATCTTCAACACTCTTCATCTCTCACGTCAGCTATTAATCATTATAGTACTTCCAGAATTTCATCAAGTTTGCAGTGTATGCTAGGATGGGGTCATAAAAGCTCTACTTATTATCCACAGTTTGTAGTCAATTTCAGAGAATACGACACTTTCCCATGAAGCTGACCTCACCTCCTTAATTTTCAAAAAAATGAATCAGCCTTGCATGAAATATCTAATTTCTTTTCTGCATCAGTAATACTCCTAATGTTGCAGGAGAGTAGCAACGGTCAACTAGGGTTTGATTTGTCATGACAATAAATGTAACCTCGACTACGACCACCAGAAGATGGGGAACGCTATTCGGCCATTTGCTGAACTTTGTGAATCATCTCTGCTGCTCTAATGGTTGTTAAAGCCCTTTCGTCAATGATATCCTTCTTAGCTCCCTATGCAAATTGGAGTATGTACATACAATGGATTGACTCGCCAGAACTGAAGCAACCAGTCCACCGGAGTGCATTTTCATCCTTGTCCCATCTCCCGCTTCCATTTGATACATCGACAGCATTTTTGCTGCTTCTATTGTCTTAGTATACCATAGTAGAGTTAAAGAGCTAACATCAGGTTATCTTTGCTGTGACAGCGCTGTGGATCCCTTCGCCCAGAGTGTGGTTAATAGATGTGTGCTGGCAGAGTACCTGTAGTTACTTCTTTCGATCATTATTTTTTGCTGACATCGAGTGGTCGTATGATGAGTGTTGCAGCCGCGAAATAGCGAGGTTATTTCCTACAAGCAATATTGATGGGGGGTGGTGATATTCAAAAAGTTCAGTTATAAGAACTAATCATCGCGATCAGTTGCTCACTTCCAGAGCCTCGTGGTCGTCATCTTTGCTGTTTTTTCGGACGATGCTTACAAAATTGTAACTCATAACGGAGACATGCACTAGCGCGATGTAATACCACATGTATACTTTAAGGAAAAATTCATCTGGTACTCTCACTAAACACAAGCGGGTATAATGTGATCATGTATACCGCCATTCAGATGGAAGTTCCAGTTGCATTGACGCTCAAAAGAGAGGTGATTCGATATGCTCTGTTCGGTGTAAAGTGTGAGCGGCAACTCTTAAAATATGGTAAGGGCCCCTCGCGATATGGTCTCGATGGTCCATGTCCGTAGCAATTGCTAATATGTTAAGAGGTTTGAGACTTCCTCCTTTTGATGCCGCTATGGCTACTTTGGATGAAATAGTTCTAATGTGAGTCCGTTCATGTGTTGGACACTTTGTGGCATGTGGAACCTACAAGTGCTACTTGTTCTACATTTTGCTTGTGCTGCCATTTAGGCAGTGTTCCCTCAAGGCTTCTGGACTCTCTTCATAAGGATGGTCTTGATGGCCACATTTATGCTACACCGCTATTCTGCTTCGTTATTCTTATTCTCTCTGTCCTCACTCTTCTTTAATTCGCTTACACGGCTAAACAATGAAATTCGCATATGGCTTCATATTATTGGCATTGCTTGCCTACGCCAGAGGTCAAACTCTAGACATGAATACCACGTCGGACAGCACTTTGGGGAGCTTGGTCGAATCTCAATACCCAGATGGGCTCAGGACTTCGCATCACTCTTCAGACAAGCATTGGTCGTCTGAGAAACATTTTATCGCTTTTTCATCACCCGGCTTCAAGGGTCATAAGCAAGTTAAGAAACCTACACCAGGATGTTATCGTCTTGATGGTGGTGCTGTTGGCAGTTTTTCTGGAGATAGGGAATCAACCTACGCTTTCCACTCGGATAGTCGCTGTAAAAGCGACACCCTCTTTCGTTCCTCATATGCGCCAGTCCGACGTATCGATCCAGTCATCTATCCACGATCAGTGAAGATTCGCAAGTTTGACGACGACGACGACGATGATGATGGTATGCCACCAGGGGGTTACCCGCTCGTGACCTATACTCGAGAGAATTTTAGAGGCGACAAGCAAAAGGTCAGGTCAATCGGTTGCCAGCGACTAGATGGGGATGTTATCCGCTCGTTCCAGGGTTCCTATCGGTACAACTTCCATGATGACCGTCATTGCCAGTCTGCTCCTATTCTCACCTCCAGAGGAGGGCGTGCCGAGGTCAGGGCCATACGCCCCAAGTCTGTATACATCTTTTAGGGCTTCACGATTCTCCACGGTTCAAGAGATCTTCTACCTAAAGAATATCAATGTATAACATATCAAGCAAGGATGCACAATACCTATGTGGCACAATCGACGATTTGCAACAATGTTCACTTCAAACTGCGTGTCTACAATTCATATTTAGGATCCTACAATAAAACTCTTCACAGTCCATTAGTTCACATATATCTAGTACTGAAGTTTGTTCTCGTGTCGTGAATCATTCAGTATTATTCAACAGACACGTATTCAATTTTTGTCGGGTAGTTGCAGTTCCCATCGGAGTAATCATTTCTAGAAAATATACCTTTTCCAAAAAAAAATACATTTCGATAACAGGCGCCAATGTGGCAACCAGCTGGATCTCCATTTATCCAAGACTTGGGTGGTTCGCAATTCCTTTCTCGATTCTCTACTGCTACCTCCATTTCCAGTGGACAGACTTGATGTAGAGACTACTCTGAAATAGACCATTATGCTTCCTTGCTCACTTGTCGATTTGTGTGTCCTCCATGGACTATACCACATACAAGAGTTGCACACTAAAATCACCAGTTAAATAAGAGGCCAAACATCGCACCCTGCTGTATAGCTGACGTGGCTGCAATCCAAACGCCTTTTTGCTCTTTCCCCAGAGGTTTACGCCAACATAATACCAAGAGCTTTCATCTGGAAGAGGGTCACAAAAACAACCTTGTCAAAAATGACACAATTTGCACTGCCAAGACATACGGCGACTGAGTCGTGACTTGTTCTTTTCTCGGTTCATTTCTCGCCTTGGCATTTTGGCATTCTTTCCTTCATGCAACCACAGACGTTGAACAACGCAGCAACATGCACCGAACAGTAGCGACAGCGAGTAAACAGCAGCAGCCTCGCATTGAACGATGCTTGTCGAGACAGGAGCTCAATGACCGTGCTGCCATCACTCTCGACGAGCTCATACCTATTCGATTCTACATTAGAACTGCGGACCACCTCTTCAACCAAGTATGTTTCTCATGCGCAGATGAGGAAATGAAAAAAAAGAAGCGCGAGCGATGGTATATATGGACAAGGCCAAGTCTCCAGCTCACAACAGTCATGTCCTCTATGCTATGTTAGGCTAAAGTTTATCGATTGGAACGTGATTTTCAGAGGAGTTACGAGCTCTATATGCGTTATTGCAAGTAAGTGGTGAGAACGTGTAGACCAGTAGACAAACTGTTGAACAACAACAGCAACAGGAAGAAGCCTTACGTAGTCTGTTCTTTATTGTCTTTGTTTTGTCAGCTTGGTGATAACGGAGTTGAAAAAGCATCCTGAAGCCAAGATTCCAGGGTACAAGCCTTCTCTGATCCGTCTTCAGAATGTACGTTAGCAAGGTTGCTCATTTTGCAGAAGGTTTCTTCATTTTTCGTTGGTTACACGCTATAACATCTCAATCTTGATCTTTGCACCTTATAGAATGCCAAGTTAGCAATGAATGATATCGAGGGTCTCCGACCAATCCTGGACACACGATATGAAAACTACTTGACGCAACTGGAGCAGTATCGTGAACAACAAGCGGCGGCTGAGCGAGCGGCTAAAAAGGCACAGGAAGAGGCAGATGAGGAAGAAGCATTAAGAATTGCGCGTCAGCAGGAGGAAGAAGCATCAAGGATTGCACGTCAGCAAGAGGAAGAGTACTGGGCGTATCATGCACCTCGAGAAGAGGAGTGGTCATTGGCCAAGGCACTCGAGGGGGTTCCTGGAGTGAAGGCACCACAGTCAAGTGTTCGTCAACATCAGCACCAACCTCGCCACTCCTTGCTGCAAACTCCGCTTCTTCCACTGGCACAATACCCTGAGCATACCCCGACCCTTCATCACGCCCCTGTTTATTCCATCGCCCAACCCAAAGCATCAAGTGTCGCTCCTAAAAGGGATATTGCTCCACCGTTGCCAAAGAAGCCGGATATTCCCAAAGCAGTGCCTGAAACTCCACACAGGCTACTGGACGAAGATATTCCCGGTAAGGACCAGGCGGGTGTTATATATTGTGATATTGGAGAGCAAATCAAATACAACATTCTTACCATTTTGCCTGTTCCTCGCCCTTTTATTAGCTTATGAGGATGGCTTGAGGACATTGATAGTACCAATAAGACTGCTTGATCGCTTCCTTAACCTTGTGCGCCCCAACACTATCAAGAATCTGGAAACATGTGGCATTCTTGCAGGAACTCTTGTAAGCGGAGAAAAAAAACTGAAGTAGAGATGTGGGATGGGTTAATGTCTGTGCGCGAAATTGAAAAAAAACCTGACTCTAGCTTGGCTCTTTTTTTCCGATATAGTCTCGTAACAAATTTACAGTGACAACACTGATTATACCCAAACAGACGGCAACATCCGACACATGCTCGACTACGAACGAAGACGAGCTTTTTGAGTTTCAGATGGAGAGGGATCTCATGACCCTCGGATGGATTCATGTAAGTGGACCTCGGGTAATAAAGGAAGAATGTGAGAAAAAGGAGCACCCAATCTTTTTGTTGAGCGAGTATTCTTACAGTCATCCTCTGTTGCTTGGTTTCGCTCTAGACACATCCAACGCAGACATGCTTTATGAGCTCGGTTGATCTCCATACACATTGTTCATACCAGCTCATGCTACCCGAGGCGATTGCTATCGTTTGTGCCCCGAAACACGATAAGGAGTATGGAAAATTCTTCAACTTGTGCGTGAGAAAGTGAGGGGGGGGCTGTGTGAGTTGATGTTTGACTGACATGGATCCATCTATCCATCCATTTCTTCCATGCACGTGTAGCTACGGAGTGTTCCGGTTAACAGACCCACCAGGTCTCCAAGTAATCACCAACTGTCGTGAAAAGGCTCTCTTCCACCAGCATCCTGGCGAGGACAACATTTATACCGTAAGTTTGGTCGTTTCCCTCTGTTAAGGTGTTTAAGTGACAAAATACATTTTGATTATCAGTTTCTCAACTTTTTTTTTTTTTTTTTTTTTTTTACTCTCCATCTCCATGTACGCTGCGTGAATTCACTCATACCCCCTATCCTCACTGGAATGCGATATTTCAACAAAACGTTAGGATGCTGCTGATCGTGGCCATGTCGAGTTTAAGGATCTTGACCTCGAGATTGTCGATTTGCGAAACAAGTAGATCCTGTGGTTCCTTTTATTCTTGTCTATACAGTTTTGTCAA
>JAAAIY010000190.1:46837-61908 GCA_016098105.1 Actinomortierella wolfii
GTGCTGCTGGTCAGCGCTGCATGGCCCTGTCGACCGTCATCTTGGTCGGCAAGGCCCAGGAATGGCTCCCTGAGCTCGTTGAGCGTGCTAAGAAGCTCAAGGTCACATCAGGATTTGAGCCCGATGCCGATCTTGGTCCTCTGATCACTCCCGAGGCCAAGAAGCGTGTCGAGCGCCTGATCGAGTCTGGTGTCAAGGAGGGCGCCAACTTGATCTTGGATGGTCGTGGTATCAAGGTCCCCAAGTATGAGAAGGGCAACTTTGTTGGCCCCACGATCCTGACCAACGTGAAGACCGATATGGAGTGCTACCGTGAGGAGATCTTTGGTCCTGTCCTTGTTTGCTTGAACGCCGACACTCTGGATGAGGCTATTGAGATTGTCAACAAGAACCCCTATGGCAACGGTACTGCCATCTTCACACAGAGCGGCGCCATTGCCCGCAAGTTCACCAAGGAGATTGATGTCGGTCAGGTTGGCATCAACGTCCCCATCCCCGTCCCCCTGCCCATGTTCTCCTTCACTGGCTCGCGTGGCTCGATCCGTGGCGACGTCAACTTCTACGGCAAGTCTGGTATCAGCTTCTACACCTCGACCAAGACCGTCACTCAGCTGTGGCGCCATGAGGATGCCGATGCCCAGGTCGCTTCGGTCAACATGCCCGTCATGAAGTAAAAGAACTATATCCATGCATACAAGATTCCCTCTCCCACCCATTAGCCTCTCCCCTTGATCAGCCATCTTTGTATAGTAAAAAAATGTAAACTTTTCATACTTGGGAAATCAGAGTGAATCTTTTAAATTGTGCCTGTTTATGATCTGGAATCATGTTTAAAGAGTGGTGGCTAATTAGACTAGGTCTATTGGAGATGTATTCCCAAAGCAGCTTCTTGAGATTCTCCAACAGCATTCTGGATCGGTGATTTCAACAGGAGTCACTGTCTTTACCAAAACAACAGCAGGACAACAGGACTCTTTTTCCACTCGCTTGGACCACCATCAAGTCCATGAATTTCTGGGCAGGAAGCCTCGAATATATAGATTATATGGTTATCAGTGGCTGCTCCCATGCTAAACAGTTGTACACAGTTGTACGCAATGTGGATCATTCTACTATGGCTTGGGTACAAACGCTCCACGACACACTTCAATTGTTGGCTGAAAATGTCTTTCTCTCACACCCCTCTTTTGTGGTCGCTGAATTCTCTTGCTCCCCTTCGATCAAGTTCCCGAGCCAAGGTAACAATGCGTTGTTTACATCGATCATCCCAGTAATCCGAGCCGCTTTGTGTCCACTTTGCTCCTTTATTTTTTTTCTATGACCAGGTACAAAGGTCTCACACACATACACCACATTTACTAGACTGGTCGGGTCGGCCTTCTTGGTCCTTTGAACCGGTTTTGTGCGTCGCATAAAGTGATGAGTGAAATCGCTGTACCTTTAGCATTCAAAATCTTTCATTCATTGTCATCTATTCCCTTCCTTCATTACTCATCCTTTTTCCATCACTCTTTTTTTTGATCTTTTCATAATTTCTGTTCCTGTGAACCTTGTAGTCCAAAGTCGTATTTGACACCTAGGGATTATCAGCAAGCCAAATAAAAATGCCCCGACCTAACAGACAAGTTTCGCGAGGACTTTTCGCGCTAATGGACGGTGTGTCCTACTACACTTCCCGGACTAGTGAGGGCCATGGCCACTGGGACCATGCCAAGGACTCGCTTGAGCACTACGACTTTGTCATCTGTGGTGGTGGTACCGCCGGATGTGTACTCGCCCGCCGCCTAGCCGAGAACCCAGATTACAAGATTCTTGTTCTTGAGGCCGGATACAGGTATGCGAATCCAAAGAGTTGAAAAAGTGAATGGTCAGCACTTGTCTTTATATATGCGTCCACTCTGTTGAGTGCAACATCAAGAGTATATGTAGACTCAGGAGCAATCGGGTGGAAAGAAAAAGAGAAGTGGAATTATGCATTTTTTTCCCCAAGGAATGCTCACACTCCCACGCTTCGGGTACAATCCTCTAGTGACAATGTTCCGTCAAGCAAGATCCCCTCTGCGTATATGATGAAGATGGAAACCTATTCTGACTGGGCGTTCAAGACTGTTCCTCAGAAGCACTGCGCAGGTCGCATCATGGATCAGCCACGAGGAAAGCTGCTTGGTGGCACCAGGTACGCCTAGTTTTTAGCCTAATCTCCGTTTACTTGATTATGCATAATACTGTACCGGGGTCTCATCTTCATATACTCATCTTTTGTCTACCTCAGCGCCGTCAATGCCATGATGTACCATCGCGGTCCTCCTTCGGATTATGACGAGTGGGGCCGTTTTGGTAACGAGGGCTGGAACTACCAAGAGTGCTTGCGGGTAAGCCTTTACATGGGTCATCCATATACACATTCTGTTGAGTGTAAAAAGTCACTTACACCTACTTTATGGTGAAACTATCTTTCGTGGGTAGTATTTTAAAAAATCAGAGACATTTAACGACCCAGATCTACCGGCGTCGCATCCACGTGGACCGATGACTAGCCGCATTCGCAAGCCTCAGTTCGAAACGCACGATCCCGAGTATCATGGCACAGAAGGGCCATGGCAAGTAACATTCCACCACCTGTTTGACACTAGCGCCAGGTTCATCGAGGCCAATATCGAAGAAGGCATTCCATTCAACAAGGATTTTAACGGCACTTCAACCATTGGAACCAATCGCATCCAGACCTTCATCCAGCGTGATGCCGTCCGAAGCAGCACAGCCCGTGCCTACCTTGGTGAAAAAGGAATTGTGCCCGGCGGTGACAAAAACAAGCGTGGCACTATCCGTGTTGTCTATGGCGTTGATATCCAGCGGGTCTTGATCCAGGTGCGCCGTGGGGTCAAGATGGCAACCGGAGTTGAGTTTTTGGATCACAAGAAGAGTAAGATATTCTTTCCACTTCTCTTCTCTCTGAGTTCTAAAGAGCTTCAACACCATGTTTTTTTGTGCTTGTGCTTATGCGTGCTTTTCTTACATCGTTACTTGTCTTTTTTTGAATTAGTTCTGCGACGCGTCGCGGCAGTTAAGGAAGTCCTTTTGTGTGGAGGCGCATTTGGATCCCCGCACATACTATTGGCGTCTGGTGTCGCCCCAGCCCCTCAACCTGGCATCCCACATGTGCACACACTCCCAGGCGTGGGTCAGAACCTGGCGGATCACTTGGGACTTTCAATCATCTTCAAAGCCCCGAAGCGCGCCCATACATTGCAGAGAGAAATGACGGCATTTATGTCTGCATTCTTCAACTACTATGTCCATGGCAAGGGTCCTTTGTCGAGCCAAGGTGGTGAGGCTGTAAACTTTGTTCGGCTCGAGGATGTAGTTCCAGAATTCGTCGCGCGAGAGAAGGCGGCTGGTACCTGGCAGGATCGATCGTCGGGACCAGAGTCGCCGCACCTCGAGATCATTTTTGCACCTGCGTATTCGAGAAAGCATGGCAAGATCATGGCACCTGATGGAGACAATTATTACATGATGATCGCCTTGCTGTTGAATCGTAAGTACCGAAATTTTGATTGGCATAAATGATGATAAGATGGATGTTGCATTTTACTATGCTGGAGCAATGAGAGCCCACAATTCATCCATTTCTACACTTTTGCCTCTCATCAACTTGAATGACATTAGCTTGCTCGACAGGAACAGTGACACTCGATACTTCTTCCAAGCCTTACAAGACAGTGGTGGACCCCAACTACTTCTCCAATTCATTTGACTGTCGTGTGATGGCCGAGTCGGTGAAGTTTATGCGCCGGTTGGGACGTCGTATGTCACTCTATAAGGACTGTGCAGGCATTGAGGTATTCCCGGGTGAGAAAGACGTGCCCGACCACGACGATGCAGCTCTACAGCGGTTTGCACGTGAGTGCGTCGAAACGTACTATCACCCGACGACGACTTGTAAGATGGGACCAGCCTCAGACCCAATGGCTGTTGTTGATGCCCGCCTTAACGTTTACGGCATCGATCGTTTGCGCGTGGTTGATGCGTCAATTTTCCCCAAGCTGCCTGCGGCTCACACGTGTGCACCGACGATCATGGTGGCAGAGAAGGCTGCAGACATGATCAAAGAAGACTGGCAGAACCCTGTGATGGCGGAACCGGTTCCACTTGCCAGATTGTAAGGATTTAGTACTTGGGTGTGTTTTATATAGGTCAATTTTTTCATAGTTACTGTTATGTTTTGCTCAATGGAATGAAGGATTTACCGTACTTGACATGCCTTATTGTAGTGGATTTGTGGATATTGTGGAATTATGACAGACTTCTCACATTTCCGGTTATCGTCTTAGCAGCCAGTGGCTGTTGCACGGGGCTAGTTCGGCCTGTGATTTGCTCGCAGCCCGAGGGAGGTGTGGGCTTGGAGTTTGGCCCGCAAGAGCCCAAGTTGTACGAGGCTTCGAGTTCTGAATGTTCCTCGATTTCTCGCCGTTTCCTTGCGACCAAGAGTAACACCTTTAATCCTTAGTCGATTGCAGTTTGATTTGCACCTGGATAAATCACACATCAAAGAAAAGGCTTGTTATTTGCCAGAAAGAGGTGTAAGTTTGTGGTTTAGCTCGCGAGAACTTAGAAAAGCTGCTCGGTGTTCCATTCCTTAATACTCCTCGAATTATACCCGAAAAAACATACTTCAAAAATGAGCTTTAGTATAGTTCATGCGGATGATGATAGCAGTTTTCAATAGTAATGTACGCCTGTGGATTAGCAGGTCAGAAACGCTAGAAACTTTAACTCCGCAAAGCTCCATAGTCTTCCAACGACACATTAGTTGAGAGGGGAATGGAAAGAGAGAAAATTTAGGCTAGTGGCAAGACCATGAGAACTGCGGCTCTGATTTTCAATAGCAGTTTGCGCTACTGGATTGACAGGAAAGGGGCGCTTGCCCGCATGAATTCAACCAAGCTACATGGGGATCAAATTTTGAATGCTCCTTCGATTCCTCGATTGTTTCCTAGCGACCGGGAGCTTCATAACCTGAGCCAATTTATTAATACACATACAGTAGCCTGTTATACGTAGATTTATTTCGCTGTTTTGTTAACAATCGCAGACTCATTCCAAACGTACAAGTACTACATAATCGTATAATATTCGTCGAAACTAGTTTGCCCAGCAATTCGGGACGTATTGACCAATGCATGCTTTGGCGTTAGGTTCACCAACACACTGGGTTCGAAACCAATCAATGCACTCTGCGGTGTGTCTGCGAATGTCATCACCGCTCATGCCACCGTCGTCATATAAAATGTATCGGCCGTATCGGTTCAAACAACGATAAAAGCCATTGTCGCCGCTGAGACAGTTGTCAAGGATGAGATCTTTACTCCAGCTGCCGACGTTTGGCGCCTTCACCTGCACATAGAATGGATAGCCCGGAGAACACATGTTGTCCTTCCATGCAGAGACCTCCCAATTGCCTTGCTTTAAAGTCCGCCATCCTGTGCGCGTGTCTGTCACAGATTTCTGTATGACAAGCTCGTTGTTGTCCCAAACACAGGCAGCTAGGACGTACTGAAAATCAGAAGCTAGTCCCGTACTCGCGATACCCATTACAACTAACGTAGTTGCACTCACGGAGCGGATGCTCTGTGTCAGTAGGATAACAGCAGCGAAGGATGAAAGAATTTTGAGCGAAACCATCTTGTTAAGGGACTCAGGAGGACTCCTAGCGAAAAGGAGATATTCGATTCAGGAATGAGACACGTTCAAGTGAACCACAAAGAGCAAGATCCAGTACACGAAAATACACCACTCGTGCGACTTAACTTACAAGAGAGTAACAGAAGTGTTCCGATATGAGATTTGATGAATCAATGACCTGACAACCTGATGTGATGGAAGGATGATTGAATGTATAGTCGCCCGATGTGAGTCAACATCCTTTGAGTCGCTAATAAAATCGGTGGTACTGTAGTTGCTTTTACCTGAGAGCGTGAAAGGTGGAATGAAGCAGGATGAGAATCAAAAGGTGGAAAAGATGAGTTTTTTATACTGTTGCCTATCGACTGACAAAACACTTGGTCAATGAATAGAATTAGCTGCTCGAAGTGTGCAAAGATAATCCAACTTTTGAGTTGTATCTGAACCAGTGGGAACATCGCCCTCTGGATGGTTGGTCCTAAGCTAAGCTACATACGCCCAATGCAAGTGTTACCATACGCCCAATGCAGGTGTTACCATACTTCCCAGAATATTGGTCCCAAGTTAAGCTAAGCCCAATGCAGGTGGTTCCTCGCCTCCTCGCTTTCAATTTTTTTCTGGATAATTGGTCCAAGCTGGGTGAAGCCTGACGTAGGCGATATATCGCTTTTTGTATTTCCAAAACCGGGTTTCACCTAAAGACGCGTAGCCTCAGGATTGGAGTAGAGTGAATGCGTGAGCAACCAAGTCCTTGGCTTGTGGCAGCAAGGCATTCATAACGAAGTTGTTTTTTTTATCCTTCGATGTCGGCTCTTCCTATTATATTGAAGCAGAACTTAGTAAGCGTTGGATTGTCGTGCTGAGTATAGTTTTCTCACGCTTAGTATTTTCCAACGGAGTTTACAGACCGCACAGACACTACTACGTATCATCTGCTTTTTTTTGTCTAGATTGTTTGTCGACCCAGGTATTGAGTCCATTCCATGTTTTAACCTTTATTAACAAAGGTTTACGGAATATACCACAATACTCTAAGCCAAATCCTTCACAACGGGATAGACGCTCATAATGTATTGGTCTATTGGGTCCGTGGGTAACGCTGCACATGCTCTGCTTCACGTACCCCTGGTCCATGGACGGGATGGCCGATGAGTTTCTCGCCGTTCTCCGACCGTTGAACAAGCTCAAACGTCTGTGGTGGCATGGGGTGACTCGTGACCAATTGGTCTGGAATCTAGTACCCAACACTACAAACCAGAACTGTCCCCTTTAGTTTCCCCGTTGGAGGCCTATATATTAAAGCAGCTCACACTTAGAGAATCATGCAATCAATTTCTTGGACCTGAGTTGCTTCCACAGCCCACTCACAACTTCAAAAAAGCTAGAACTATCTCCACTTTGAATCGGGTATGAAAACGCATTGTCAGTGAGGGTTGGGAACCATGTGAAGCACAAGCGGCCTTGAAGGCGCTTCATCGAACTTTCTAGGCATGGGAACGGTTTTATCCGATGCAATGCATGCTTCTGTTGCTTGGCGACATGCATGAATGAAGGTTCGGCTTAGCCATCTTTCGCTTGTATCCAACCCTTGGCACGATACGTCTCAACCATTGTAATGCCACTTTAGGAAATTCTCTGCATTCATTTGGGACAACACCACAGATGCTGGTATCTGCCCTAGAGTAATCGCGAAAATAGGGGATTCATTGGCAGCAGGGGATTTTTGGCTCAGTGAAGTAGCATGTCTGCTACACGCACTACGTGTCTCCAGGCTCATATAGATGGTGATACTAGTCCGCTATGCCAAAGGCCTTGGTGATCAGGAGTTGAGTCGAGGCTACAAAGATCCATTTCAATGATAAAGGAATGCGGGCAGTCAACATTGGTGCATTCTCATGGCAGCCTCAGCCATAGATCTGTGCGACATTAAAGTTTCAGCACCAAGAATAGGCAGAGGGGCAAGGATGGCAAACGAGATATCCAAGGCAAGCACTTGGATCAGTTTCTCTACTCTAACCTTTCTCGCTTTTTCGTCCATTGTAAAGAGCATCAAGAAGTTAATGTACTTTGTCAGATGAAGAGTCTTGTATTGCACATCTCTCTCTCTTCCCTCTCTTTTCTCTTCTCTTTCTCCAGCTACATTTTTCTCTGTCTCAGGTACTTTGGAGAACGACTCAACATGCACAATGGTCACAAACATTGATAATACTGCCTCTCTTTATGCTTTTGCTGGGGCTTAAAGCGCGGGAACTACAAGCCCGAAATCAAGGTCGAAATTAAGTGCGAAGAAAATGTAGACACGGGTGACCATTGGCCAGTTTAGAGTTTAAGTTGCCACACCTTCGCCGCCGCACTTGATGTTTTCGCTCCCTCTGATTGTTGTTGTGCCCGTGTCACCATCGCATTCTGTTGTAAAACCATTCTTGTGTTGCAACTAGGCAAAGGTGAACGTGCGTCACCCATAGCTTAGAGCTCCCTCGTTACAATGAGATGCCCATTAAAAAATCGTGGATACCGGCCGTTGCTGTTTCATGTTTTCTAGAATTTTCAGACCACTGTATCATGTTACCATCACTACTCCTGTTCCTGGGAGAGCCAGAATAATGGATGTACGATAAAGTGTTGGATGTTACCGGGCTCAAACGCCGAGTGTGTAACATAGGCTATTGTTGTCTCGGTCACAATGTTTCCCACCAATATCTTGGACAGTACATGCTGATCGTCATGCATCTCATTGTTCATTTAATCTCAATCTCATCTCCCCATGAAACTCTATGCTGATTGTGTTGCGGCCGATGATCAGTATCTGTATGTAGTAGGCTTTGGTAGCACGAGTTCTGCGAGCACCTTAGTGCTTGTCCGTTCACAACCCTATCCAACGGATGCACTGTCGATTGAGTGGGACACAATTGCGGTTTCGCAAGTGGAATATCCACCCACAACAGCTCAATGCAGGTGTGCAATCTCAGGCGGGGTCTTTGTAGTTCTCTATGAACACCGGAGAGATGGAACCTCTCCAATATTACGAACCGCGTACTACAACACCAAGGATTATACGAGCAAAGAATGGAGCCTAACATTGAAAGTCATTCCAGAGGTGCCGTTTGAAGAGAGCGTGTTTCTGGGTGTACCTGGTTCAGAACTTCCTCGCTTCGTGTTCGTTTACTACCACAGGTCCACGAACAACACCAGGATCGCCTCCTTCGATCCCGTCACGAAGACTTTTGGCACTCACAACATGATATTGGAGACTGTAGTAAGAAAGCAAAAAAAAAAGAAGCTTATCTATTTTTGAAATGGGATCAAGGAAATCTGAGAATGGTCTGCTTTACCCACCTCTCTTTCTTCACTTTATCTCTGTTTCTTTTTCTTTTTAATAGAACAAGACCACATTCCCAGGGACGCATTATTTTGTTGACTACTTGAGCCCTCAAGAGTTCGCTGTTGCGAAAATTGAAGGGTTCAATTCTGAGAAGTATTTCTTAGAATACCTTCAAGTGAACTACCTTGTCTTTGAGACTGAGAGCCAGACAGCCTTCCCGAATATGGATCGCATAAAAGTCAACGTGAAAAGTAATCTCACCCAAGATTGTCAAAATTATGATTTTGATTCTGGGGTCGGAATAGCATATGGAACAGCCAGTAATGGGTTGCTACACTACGATTGCCAGGTATAATCGAAGCAAAAAGGGGGTCCTTCACCGCTGGGCTGTCTAAAGATTTTCTAGATTACAACCTGTGTACTCAGCTAATGCCCTCCCCTCCCCTCGCACACACATGTTATTTTGTTTTCATAGGTCGAGTATAAAAAGAGCGTTTTATACTCTGTCAGTGAAAAACTAGTACAGCAGGTGGCGGCATTCGATAATGCGGACGTAGAAGGTTTTCACTTTGTTCCTGCTGCCCATAACGTGTCAAGGATCATAATGCGTAATGACGATTGGAGTCTCCATGAATTTAGTCTGTCCGGAAAGAGTGTTCGGGAAGCATTGGTCGAAAGAACACCCTTGCAGACAGAGAGTCGTCCAATGCCTGCATGGAGTACCGCTCTCATCGCTGGTAGCGCAATAATCGGTGCTTTCATTTTGCTGTCCACTCTCATTCATCAACGATGGGCTCGCCGTGTACGGTCCCAGCGCACAGGCAGTTCACCCACACCTGAGAACGAGGTGTCGCTGGATAATATTGGTCGCACTGCACCCCACGAGCCACCACCATCGTATTCAAGAGCACCATCCATCACATCCACCAACGAACCTCCACCCGCTTATAGCTGTCCAGAGGACTCAAGTTCTCGTAATGTTTGAAATTCACAGAGGGAAAGGCTATTTACCTCATGGCATATCCTTCTTGTTAACAATTTACCTAAAAACATAATAAAACCACCATCCATTAAGTCCAAATGCAAATGATGCCTCTTTACTTTCTCATCTTTAGCGGTCGCTTCTGCTTTCTAACGTATGACCGTGACATTGCTAATATTGGGATGGAGATGAGGCATGACAGTGGGATGGACAAGATGAGATAGTTGCGATGGATGAAAGAGGTTGTATACATCACCTGCGTACTCTGGATTGAGGATTTCGCCTTATGCTATCACGATTCATATAACTATTGCATGTAGTAATTCTGACCGCACATCGTTAACTCGGGTAGTTGGGTAGTTGGGACCAACCTGCGACTCACCCGATCAATCTGGTTAACAAGCGAGTTACTGCATGGGAAAGTGAGAAAATGCTTATCACAAGAATACACAGTTAAAGAACGTGTAGGGTGTTGATCAACGCTGTGTCACGTTCGTGGATCGGATCTGTTCATCCACAACTCTTACGAAAACAACAAGAATTCTCTGTAATATTGCGAGTCATATGCAAAATCATCGCCTCTCTTTCTTACTACCACTCTCAGCCCTTCTCTACCCGTATCTACACAGGGTTTCGACTCCACTGAGAGTAGAGCATGTGTACGGCACATGATGAAATATGGCATTGCTAGCCTAGCCAATGTTGGTCAGGTAGGTACCTTCATATTCACCAACCTAACCTCGGTTACCTTTGTTGACCAAGTTTAGATCATTAATCGTGTGAAATCGTTCTTCGATCCATGTCCTCCAGTTTGACCACGAGTGTTTGTTGTCTCTATTTCTAGGATATAAAGATGTTTTCATGGTTTTTTGGTGTGCAAGTAGACTAGTTGGAAGACTCGACCCAATGAGACCCTTGTATACAAGCCACGCAATAATGGTTGGGTTATATCCGATTTGAATTTTGCAAAGCCGTATCGGAAATATCAACCATGGGCTTAGAGAAGGAATTTTGTAACACAAAAGCAGATGATGCCCACAAATAGTTGATCGTGCAATTGACTTCTATTTTGCTTCAGAGTGGGTGTTGTATGCCGTTTACATAAAAAGATATTCCGCACCCTCCTTTCAGCTTGTCCATCTACTGCCCAATACTCTTCCTTTATTCCCTACACCAACCACCTTCATTAAAACAATCCCATGTCAAATATTCGTTGTATCACGGCAGATGAGAAGCATCTCTATGTATTGACCATGATAGAAGTCAAAGAAAATGGTACTTACAGGCTCCTCGTTCGAAGTTCACCCTACCCTGTATCTTACCCATCGGAATGGGCGTTTGACGTGGTTCGTCTCACCGAGAAGACTGAATTATCCTACAACTCTTGCGACGTATGCATTGACAATTATTATAGACGACAGGACCACTATTAATGGGCTTCTCGTTAGAAGTTCGCCCTATCCTGAATCTTATCCATCCAAGTGGCATCGTCTGGGAATGTTTCCCATAGATCGTCTCCCTAAGGAGACTGCACCATCATATAATTACTGTGCAGCAGTAAATGGTGCTTTCATGATCCTCTCTGACTCGAACTACAAAGAGAACAAGCGATTCCGAGGACTCCTCTACCATCCAGAGATAACTAATGGAAAATTTAAAGATGTTCATGCTGGAAGTATTTGTGAAGATACAACATGGTGCCACGCTGGACTCTATGGTGTACCAGGCTCTTCTCCTCCTCGATTCTCGTTGTTCTACTTCCATGCATCAATTGACGGGATCGGAATGGCTTCATTCGATCATTCTTCCCTGGCATTTAGTCCAGCCAGCGCGATATTTGAACCAATGGTACATTACACTCGGACTGAGCACCTTCCCGTCTTACATCCAGCCGTTGTGGAAAAAGGGGGAGAAAAGGGAAGATAACTTGTTTTTGGCTGCTAATTTCCCTCCTTCCCTCTTCACTGATTTGCCTATGTCTTTTCCTTCCTTTACCCTTCTTTCTCGACTAATGATGCAGGTGAAATGGAATGGTACTGAAACTCTAGCATCTTCACGATATGTGTTTGATTACTTGGATTCACAAAGAATGGTTGTCCTCAAAATTGACAACACTGGAGCTGGTGCCACCTCCGACAACACTACACTCGGTCTCCGTGTCCTAGAGGTCGATGAGAATGGTCTTCCTGTGTCAGGTCGGATGAAGACCAATGTTTCGTATACTTACCTACATATTGTACTAACAGTGATGTAGTCGAGAGACATGGTCGAGTGAGCAGTGGTAACATTTATTACTGGTGCGAGAACCCGGTATGTCTAACGGTTGAGTGACATTGTACAAAATGAGAAATAGATGCATGACAAGAATCCATTTTGGATTGTATCCTTAATCGTTCATGTTTTGTATGATATATGATATGGCTATAGAAACGTCAAGCAGTATACACTATCAATGAAACCACATACAGTCAACCACTATATCTAGGCAGCAGAAGAGAAGAAGGCGTTTTGAACCGCTTTATTCCAGCCCCTACTACCGATGGGAAGGTACCTACATGGGGTCTAGTATCAGATTCCAAGGGTTTACTCTTTGCACTTCATCTTTCGGGACCCGATGCAGGAAACTACTACAACTCTGGAAAAAAGTTGACTGTAAAATACCCTTTCACTGCCGGTGAAATCGCCATGATAGTATGCTTCTCAGTTATAGGTGCCGCCGCACTTTGGTACTGGTATATCCGAGCGGGACATCATAGAATCTTAAACGTAATATCGGCACTGCGAGCTCATGATCCCCCATGCGGACACCCAGATCCGAGAGGGATATGTTGGCTGGATAGTGTTTGTCATACTGGAACTCAAGAGCCAACACAGTCGCATTCAAGAGTATCATCCATCACATCCATCGACGAGAGTGTTTGTGATACTGTACCCCAAGAGTCGCTACCGTCGAATTCAAGAGTACCATCCATCATATCCATCGACGAACCTCTACCTGCTTACAGTTTTTCAGTGCACCCAAACTCTCATAATGGCTGAAATTCACAAAGGAGGGGAGGACCGTTTATCTCATACTGCATATCCAACTTCTATACGATTCACCCAGTAACAAAATTAAAAACGGCCTATGTAATTCAGGATTCAATGAAGCAAGCGATAATATGTAATGGCTTTGCGGACTACAGTCATGCTTGTTACAGGATGTCAAATCGTCAAAGAGGAACATTCGGCAAGCTTCTCAAGGTCGGAATTCAAATGAAGCAAGTGATAGTAGCGATTTTGTGGTGAACCACAGGATGGTAAATCATCGAAGAGGAGCATTTAACAAGCTTCTCAAAGCGCACGGAGGAAGCATTTAGATATGTCTCCCTTCCCGACTTGATATCATTACAATGTCATATTCAACATAGTACACAGTTTTTTTCTCCTTATATTCGCTCCAATATTTGACCTTTAAAGACATACGCTAGCTTCTGTTCTATGATGTCGTTGATTTGTGGCCATCTGTCACTCGCCAAAATACATGAGGTGACGACTCAAACATAATCTTCATTTTCGAACTCACGTCTGATCTCACTTGGTAGTCACTCCTCGTGTTATAGCATGTCCAATAAAAGATTCATTTGATCTCTCTGAATGCGAACCTATCAATTATCTACTATTGTTATTCGAAAATATGTCGAAAGCGTTGGCTGCGAAACTGATCAGATTCTTGATTTCCTTCCTTAATATCCTACCTCGATTAACTACCCCAGAAAGGAGTGATCTAGGCTGGCAGCCATAAAGGTCATCCACTGCAAGTGCAACTATCTGAAGGTTCTGTAAAATGCTGTCCTAGGTGAAACACTTGTACTGATACAATAACCAGCAGCACACTATCTTGTCCTCATGATGCTGGAGCCGATGAGCATGTTTTTTTCCCTTGTAGATTCGTATGAAGAAGGAAAGTTTCATAGGCACGGTCTACATTGCGGATGTACCAACAGCTATGAAGACAAAAGGGTGGAATGATCTGAGATATGATGATTACTGACCTGAAAAGGCCTATTTCGTGGCTATGTACGGTTTGCAAGACTTCTATGTAGGATCTCATCCGATTCTTTGCTTTCACACCTCCATTTATTTTTTTACCGGCTGCTTCTGTTGTATAGCATATGATGACGACATCTTTAGTATTGAGATAGAGGATAACAGTGGAATAGACAAGGTTAGCAGATACGGTAGACAAAAGAAGTTGTATGTATTTTCTGATGATTATAATCGCATAGGTTAGCGCGGTTGGTTGAAGTCATGGAGCCTATTATGGTTACCCAGCGCGCTAGTATACGTGAAAGCGAGAGTCACATATAAAAAAATGCTGTTTAAGAGTGGGGAGGATGTTGCACAGTGAAAATGTGGCAGTGCTAATCTAACCAAAGTTGACCAGATTCCCTTCGTCTTCACACAATCCAACCAAAGTTAACCAGGTTTGTATCACCAGCATTATCGCCTTATTCTACTACACAATTCACATCCCTAAAGTCGTTTTTCATCTCATGTCCTCTCGCTTATCCAGGGCTGTATTTTTGTCTCTCTCTACGAAATATGCATGTTTTATGGTTTTGTTGGCATGCAAGCAGACTTGCTGGTAAACGTGACAAACAGTAGACAAAATGGAACCCTTGAGCACAAGGTCACACAATAATGCAGGGATTATTTTCGATTTCGCCTTTCTGCAAAGTTGTGTTGGAAAAACAGTCATGGGCAGCCTTGAAAGGGAGATCCCGTTGCAGATTGAGCATAAAAGCAGGTGATACCCACAAACAATCGATTTTACAATTGACTTCGACTTTTGCTTCAGGGCGAATGCTGAATGTTTTATACTACATAAAAACACATTCCTTCCTCCCATTGTCTTCTTTTGCCCAATACTTGTCTCTTCTCCCTTTACAACCCTCTACCTTCATCATGTCAAATATTCGCTGTATCACAGCGGACGAGAAGCATCTCTATGTGTTGACCATAGAACAAGGCGAAGAGAGTACTTTTGGGCTCCTCGTTCGAAGCCCACCTTACCCTGAATCTTTCCCATCGAAATGGCAT
>JAAAIY010000191.1:0-18606 GCA_016098105.1 Actinomortierella wolfii
CATCAGGTCTTGCCTCCCGAGCCCGCTTCTGAAGATGCTTGCGAGAGAGGCCAAGATCGTGTCGCAAGGCTCGACAGATAGTCGGAATGGATATGTTCCTGACGTGAGGAAAGTTCTCCCGTATTGCTTCTTGTAGCTCTTCCAAGAAGAAACATGGATGCTCCTCGGAGTATTGTCGGACAAACATCTGAACGTCTTCGTCCCAGGCAGGACTTCGTGGTTTCCTCTCTTTTGGCTCGACGAAACCAGTTTTGTTGAAGATGGCTAAGATACAGTGTGTTCATATCGATTAATATAATTGATAGACTTCATTATACAGAAAAAACGTTTAATGAGAATTAGAGTCTTACCATTCCAGCTTCTCACACTTCTTGGAGAGCAGCCAAGTAGCGTTGCTACGCTAGTTTCATCCATGCCATAGATGCCGTAGAGAACAATAGCTCGCATGCGAATATCGACTGAATGGGCCATGGAGAGAGGCAACAGGAACGATTAACTCATTAAATAAATGGCCCAAGCCACTAGATAAGACAAAAACAGGTCCAAATAGTTGAAATTGGTCGGTTTTGCCGCTTTTGAAGCGGCAAAAAGGACCCAATAATGGCATTACTTGGAGAGCCACATAGTAAATAAATGGGCCCAATTTATTTAAGAAAATCCTGCTTTTATTTTGACAGTCACAAGATTTAATAAGTAAAGTTGGCCAGACAAATAGGCTCTTTCAAGTCCAATTTGGCAATTTGGCCTGAAATCGACAATAATCAGTTTTCAATTGAGTTACACCTGAACGCACTAAATATCTCATCAGCGAAGCGAATCAGATGTTGTTGATTCTGCATTCTACAAACCGCTTATTGATGAATTGCTTATGCCATTTTCCTAACCTAAACCACAAAGTTCTATAGAAATATATCAACCACCTGCTACTCCTCTATTAAGCATGATAGACGAGATGGACTAGTAAAAGCGCGTTGTAATAGTGGGCATGACGGAGACCAATGACTACTTTGAATGAAAAAAAGAAGGTTCCAGTTTCGGTTTCTGCAGTAAATAAGGCTATATAACATGATGCACTATAATTTGAAGACACTGAACCTCCATCTTAAGCTCTCTGTTGGCATCATTCAGTTCATCGATCCTCCTCTATTTCTCTTCAAGTCTGGACTGGAGGTCTCTAATCATATTGAAAAGCCCTACATCGGGCTGCCTTGCGTTAGACTGCTGATCGATAACTGCACGGAAGACGGCCGTTAAGCCGCCTAGGCTACTGATCAATGCCGCAACGACGATCTCCGGTGGTTCCCAGCGGAGCTGGCTCAAGCTTTCCGATCCCTTAGAAGTGTGTCAGATACGGGTGCTATATCGTGATCTCGACAACATGACTACATTGGCCATAGCTATCTTCATCAACAGCTAAACCTAGCGATCGGAATGAGAGGCATCATACAGTTTGCAAAGTGTGAGAGAAAAGGTAACATTCGTTCATTTCAGATGCAAGAGTCACATACCTTGATCGTTTGCAACATCTGTAAGTGATGCCGTACGAGGAAGTGGGGGAGGAGGAACAATATTAACAATATTCAAGGGCAGCGTGGTAAAGGGTTGGCAAGGGGGGGGGCAGCGGGACAACAGGAGAAGGTAACGGTCAGCCGGCCGATATTAGCTTTGGGAACACACACGAACTCTTTGTTTTGCAAACTGTTTACCAATGGCCACAACATACTGAATCCACGGCACAGCTCTCTCTGCTCCTCAATAGATAAACCGTGCATGATGCTAGTGTCAGTGTTGTTGGTTGTCCCGTTCGTGTTGCACACACGCTTCTTGATGCTGTCGATGGCCTGTCTGGCTGATTTTCCTGTAAAGTCTGATCTCTTAGGACACTTTTTTTTCTCACGACTGCTGCTGCCTCTTCGTACATATCGGCTATTTTGCTTCCAGGAGACCTCAACTTGGTCCGCTTTAAGTTGTCACCAGTGATCATCCATATCACCAGAACTCCGTAGGTATCGTTGAAACCTTTGAATCTGATGCAACTCCGTTTGTTAGGAGGCAGATTAGGTGTCTGAATGCGCGAAGCTGGGTATGCTGTATTCTCATCGTTATTGTCGACAAAGTACGGTGGTATGTTGAGTGGCGGAAATTTCAATTCGGAAGTCATGGCGGTTGAGGAGGTAGGAGGAGCAGTTGAAGATGTGGGTGTTACAAAAGCATGGGTAGCGGATGGAAGAGTAGACAGAGGTGTTGAGGGTGGAGAATCATACTGCTTGCTGTGATAACTATTGAGAACAAGAGGCTCATCTCTATGGTCGTGAGGGGATAGCATGGGAAAGAGGGGGAGTAACAGCCTGGTGTTGACCATTCGTACTTTGTGAGTTTTGAGTCGTGGCACCCGCAGTGGAAGAAATCGAAGTATTCATGGACCGTTTGGACAAGCTAACGGGTCGCAAAGCCGGATCAAGCGGAGGTGGTTCAGGAGAAGATACTTCAGGAACAAATGGGGAATAGCGTACAGGGACATTGCGTGAGCGCAAGGACATAGTTCTCTGACGAAACGACATGGTGAGGAGAAGTGGTAGGAAGTTGCTGAGGTAAGGCGGACAAATAATGAAAGAGGTGGACAGGTTGGTGTAGGAAGTGAAGAAAATATCTGTAGGTTATGCTACATGAGGGTCCAAGTGTACGTTGTGTGCCATCGAGGCGTCAGAAGACAAGTGATTGGCGTGCCTCTCTTGTTTTTATCACCACTCCCAGATACTAAGGTTGGTATCCACAAAGAGCCTCGAACCCACTGAGAGTCAAGAATGAGTACTGTACGTGAAGACATGTGGCAGCGCTGAGCTAACTAAAGTTGACCAAGTTACTCACTTCGTTTTCACCAACTTACACAGGTTAACCAGAATCTACGCTTGGATCACTAAATGGCCTTTCCCAGTCTCTCTTTGTCAAGGAACAAGAAAATTTTATATCCCCATCGAATCCCCTAGCGCGTTGGATTTCCTTATTACATCAAGGGTATCATCATCCATTAACACGATTCGTCGTAGATTCACCAAAGTTGCCATTACTTCGTGTCATGACCAAACCTCTAGCATTGCTTCATCGCGGTCACTTTTTCCTCTTATCGGTCGTGATCTAAGTGAACAGCGGATCCCGTTCAGACTCCTGGACTTAGTAGACCCTTTCCATGAAACCTCAGAATAGTTTCATTCATCGGCGCGCCACGGCCAAGCGATCTGTATTGCAAGGGAACCCGCTACTAATAAGGACTAGAGACCCGTCTGGATAGCGTGAGGCACATCAAACTAGGCTGAAGAAACAAGATGAAAGGCAGCCCAGGGTTGACATGAGTTGCAGTTCAAAACAGGAAAAGAATGCAATCAATTGATATAAGTTGCAACTAAAGTGGGTCAGGTCAGGAACAGTTTACGGCCAGTACCGAAGCTCCCATAGTTCAATGTGAGATAGAATATCCTTCGTGATGACCGTGTTATCAAGGTCAACTTCAAAATCGGCGCCCTCGGTTAGTTTGGATGGTTCAGACTCTAACTCAGGCTTAAGCTCCAACTCGTACGACTCACTAACCGGGTCTATTGTACAAGTTTCCAGGAGCTCCAGCTTGGACTCGCCTGGTACCGGTGTCGCATCAAGCGAACGTGGAACTATTGTCGACCCCTCCTAGCTTGTGCTAAATCTGAAACTTTTGTAGGCTGGAATCCTATCAGAGTTCTGCTTTATTCTTTCACTTTATTCTATAGTGGCACATAAACTTACAAAAGAAGAATGATATAAGCATTCTCAATACAACGCTCTCCATCATCACAACCCAGCCGTGCAAAAGACTGAAAGGGCTACGAAACTATATAAGTTCGTGGTCATGAGAGGTGCAAAGGGAAATGCGAGACTGGCAACAGGTCGATAGTAAGGGTGCATGGTGACAAGTTTGTGAAAATAACTCGTTCAGTAAACTTTTGTGCTAACCAGCATTTTGATCGATTCTCGAGCCACAGGCTACTAGAACTGCAGGTATTAGTGACCAGTAACGTGAATAGCTTACAGCTGTGTTTCTCCGAATACTAGTCTATGGATTAATGTAGTCTTGGCTTCCTTTAGACTGTTCAGGGTCATAAGCTGCGATGATAATTGTCCGCACTCTTCTACGCACGATGTCGTGGCGGTGTTCCCTTTAACACCGTACAGGTCATTCTTTTTTTTTGACTTCGACCTGAGAACGCTGCTCGCACATTGCCCTTATTAGTGTTGCAGAAGATTTTTGTTGTTCGTACTGCTTACAGGCAAATTAGTCAGGGGTTTTTGTCATTCAAACATCGAGTATCGCTAGCACAAGAGGTCAATAATAGCCATCTGCCGGATATCAATGAGTGCTACGAGTAAATATCACTGTGCTCAGTCTATAATAGAGCTAAGGGCCTCGGTTGGGCCAGGCATGTCCGAGCGTAGTTTGTCATTGTTCCTGATGTTTGTCAGAAATGCGTTGCTGAACAAAGTGTTAGAATCTGTCTGGTGGCTGTTTGTGGACGTCTCTCCTTCAAGCTGTTTGCTGCATTTACTCCCCCTCCCCTCCTCCCCTAAGCTTTGCCTTCACTCCTCCCGTCTATTTCTTTCTTCTTAATCAGCACACGAGGCTTCACCTTTGTGCATCAGGACGATCGCCGACATCACCTCAAGCAACGCCGCTCGCAGGACGATAGAATGAGCTCCACCAACACAGGAAATCACACCACGCATTCTTCAGCACTAGGCACAGCCGTTGCATCTACAACTACATCAGGAGCGTCCGGCTCTGTCAGCCATTCATCGTCCACAGCCCCCGTAGTATCTACATCAGCAACTGCATCAACCAATAATCAATGGCTCTTCCGGAAGGAGGACATGCTGAGGACGCCCTCACAGCTAGACGGAGTGAGTCTCCAAGAAGAGCGAGAGAGTCGTTTCAAGGGTGTCACCTTTATTGTCACGGTCGGGATGCAACTCAAGTTGTATGTGACAAACAACTTTTCTTTAATATCTTGCTAACATGCTTTGGCGACAACGACTTCTCTGGCATACGTTGCGGATCAACTGCTTTAATATATGGAGGAAATCGTCATGGATCCAAACAATTCAGAGCAATATCATAGACGTACACGGAATCTAACATTACCAACAATTTTTTTGTTTGATATGTAGGCCTCAGCTGACAATGGCAACAGCGGCACTGTTTTTTCATCGATTTTACATGAGAAACTCGTTCAAGGATTTCAAATATTATGCAAGTGCAACATAGGAGCAAGAAATGCATAAGGAATTCATTCGGATATTTTGCAATTCTGTCACGCCTCACTCAACCCCAGACTAACCATAGTCAAAAAACACACAATAACCTTTTCGTTTTTGCACTCCTTCAGGATATTGGTGCAACATGCGTTTACCTGGCAAGCAAAACGGAGGAGTCGACGCGAAAGTTTAAAGATGTGATCATCACCTGTGCTCAAAGGGCTGCCAAGAAGGACACACCTATCGATGACCAGTCCAAAGTACGACACTATTCCATGTTTGCGCGTCAGGACATGGTGACATTGATCAACCATGTTCTAGCACCAGAGGATGGGAAAGAGCATACAAAGGAGTCCAAAAAAAAACGATTGTTCCGCATTGTTTCACTCTTCCACTCTATCTTGTACGTTACCTCAACGGATATTCTCTTTTTTTTTGTTCTTTTTTCTTTTAGGAATATCGAGCATGGAAGGAGACAATCATGTACATGGAGGAGCTTTTACTGGAGGCGCTTTGTTTTGACCTGAGCGTGGAGCATCCGTATGCGTTCATGCTCACACTCATCGACAACCATTATACCAAAGATCCACATCGAGCAAGGAAGCTGAAGCAGGTGTCGTGGGCGTTCATTAACGACAGCTTGCGGACAACGCTGTGTCTGATCTATCCTCCTAAAGTGGTAGCACTTGCAGCGATCCACCTGGCAGCCAAGTATCTAGATGAAAATCTGAGCGAGGGCCTAGGAGATGTATGGCGCGAGCTGTTTGAACCCGATGTCGCCGATATTACCGATGCAGCCAATGAAATCCTAGAGCAGTACTCACAGTTTGGCAGCCGAGGATCCAACGCTGAGCGGGGGGTAATGCACACATTGGTCAACCCTCTCTTGTTTCTTGTTTTCACGCACACAAATGCGCATTCAGTTTGTTTGGCTCACTATCGTAATGGCTCAAGTGAGAGAAAGCGGGACTCTAACGCACAGCTGTACTGCTGTATTTATTTTAGGCATATCCCGGGTCGAAGCCTGGCTC
The DNA here is from genome assembly GCA_016098105.1 of Actinomortierella wolfii. NCBI lineage: Eukaryota > Fungi > Mortierellomycota > Mortierellomycetes > Mortierellales > Mortierellaceae > Actinomortierella > Actinomortierella wolfii. Next base: position 6,309 of record JAAAIY010000191.1, read on the forward strand.
AGAGTACCAGGAGAATGGTACGCCCGTGTATTCTGGTTACCTTAATAGTCCCGCCAAGCTTACAACACCCGTATACAGCAACGTTGACAGGGATGGACGGACATAACCGTCCATCGGCACACTTTTTGCTGTCAACAAACAATAAAGTTGTGATGGATGTGATTGCTACAGAGGACAATACCACAACAAAAGAGTGCAGGAGTGAATTTTTATAAGGGAGTGTTATTGCTGCCGTTATGTCAAGCTGCCCTTTCATGGCCAGAGAGACTTTAGGCCCCCCCCCCACATTTTGAACGTCCTCAAGAGGCGACCTTTCCTGGGCAAATGAGAGCAGTCACAAGGGGGGAGGCATTGCCATGCATCCAAGAGCTACCCATTCGCTCCATTATACCATTCTTCTTTATTGTGTCCACCCTTCTTTTCCATTATCCTTTTGCATATCTCTATCTCCATTGTATCGCATTCTGACTGCCCAAAGACATCATCACTGTTCTTGTTAAGAGTTTTCGTCAGCAGGCCTTCAGCTAATCATCATCGAACAGGAACCCACCCTCTGCTTTTCACAGTTCCTTGTCACAGCCCCACACGTTCTTTTGTTGACTTCACCGCCGGCACGCTGAACCCGTCCCCGTGTAAACTGGAGCAATTACCACTCAACTCGTGCTCGGCCTCTTTCGTGAGCCAGTGACATGCGCCAGGCCATGACCAGCAAGAGGGTTGTGACAGGCGACACTGTCTCTGCCAGCCAACTCTTTACTCGCCAGGAACTGGTTGGTAGAGGCGCCTATGGTGCAGTCTACAAAGGGTACGGCTGATCATACTTTCATTATTTCTCCACTTTTTCTCCATCTTTCTCTCTAAAACATCTTCTTGTGAACTTTTTACTGCGTTGCTTATGTCCCAGTACAACTTCACTGAATGCACTTCTACAATTTTTGGCTTACATCTTATCTATCCTCTACATATGAATATGTGAATGTAGGATTGAAAATGCCACAGGACAAGTTGTTGCGATCAAAGTGCTAAATCTAGACACAGAAGAGGAAGATGTTTCGGACATTCAGCGCGAGATTGCGACCCTTTCTCAGCTCAAGAACTGTGACTCTCAGAACATTACACGATATCATGGCAGTTTTCTTAACGGAACCAAACTCTGGATCGTCATGGACTATGCTGCAGGAGGAAGCATCCGAGCTCTAGTACGTATGCTCGCTTTGATCTTTGCGCTGTACCTTCAGTTTACGTTCCGTCATGATGGTCCGGGGGCCTCAAATGTGATGTGTTCTCTAACCTTTGAGACGTATGCTTTTCATTTGACAATGGATCATGCTTATGTAGCTTCGTGACTTGCGCAGGATTGACGAAAAATGCATAGCACTTATTGCGAGAGAGGTGCTGCAAGCCTTGGTGTACCTCCATCGACATGGGATTATCCATCGCGACATTAAAGGTATATTAGACCTCCCTGCCCCTCCTTCCCCCCTTTTTTCCTCGGAAAAAAATTGATGTCTGCGAAAGGGCTAGTCACAGCATCGATCATCACTGTAGCGTGATGACACGAACGCACGAGGACGAACGAAGGAAAGAGCAAAGCTGAAGATGGGGGTGATTTAGGGAAATGAGTGAGAAAACGCTCTGGTACCAATTATTTAGCGTCGATGCCTTGATACTACTGGACTTGCACACTCACACTGAATTTGATATTACCGCGCGATCTTTTTTTATTTCTGACCAATGGAAAATAGCTGCCAACATCTTGTTAACAGAGGAAGGTCGTGTCCAGCTGTGTGACTTTGGTGTTGCAGGCCAGGTGACTATGACTTCGCTCAAGCGCAATTCGTTTGTAGGCACACCATACTGGATGGCGCCAGAGGTCATCAAAGAAGGCCAGACATACGATTATAAGGTTTGATACGGTGATATTTAATTCGACCTTTATTGCAACTCTGATATTGAAGAGTGAACAAAAACAAAAAAAAAGCCTGTTAACCAATGCTTCTGACTTTGGTTCCTTGTTTGGCAAAATAGGCTGATATATGGTCGCTGGGCATTACAATTTATGAGATTGCCACTGGCAATCCCCCTTTTGCAGACCAGGATCCTATGCGTGCCGTGTTCTTGATTCCGCGGTCGAGACCTGTACAACTCGAAGGTGATTGGTCTCCAGCCATGAAAGAGTTTGTTGCACTCTGTCTCCACGAAGAGGCTAACCAGGTAGAATCGCCAACCTATATCATTTAATGACAAAATGACAAAGGGATGCTTTCTCAATGTTACTGCGATGATCAACTTCTCCATGAGCGACTAATAAGTTCTCTTTTTACTAAACAGCGACCATCGGCCGAGGATTTGCTCAAGACAAAGTGGATCAAAAGCACCAACAAGACGACGCTTGGTCTACTCAAGGATCTTGTTGCCAAATATGAACAAGTGAAGGCTGAGACTGCACGCAACAAGGAAGACACAAAGAGGTAGAAGAAATGACACAAACTCGACTGTTGAATATTAAGTACTTGCATCAAAATTATTATGGTTCACACTCAGTTCTTATCCTTTTCTTTGATTCATCGTCTTTAGCGAGCTTGATATTGATCACGAACTAGAAAGTTTTGACATGGAAAGCGAAGCTGATGGATGGAGGTTTGACGTAAGTTAATATGGAAATGGTTAGGAGTACTTGCGATCATGTACATAGAGTGGTTATTAACGTGCGTACATGACAATTGTTCCATTGTCCTCTTCAGACAAACAAGACTATGATGGCATCACCTATTAAATCCCCATCCTCCCGTCCAGAAACGCAGGAAGCAAAATCGGATTCGTTACCAGGCGGGCAATCATACAACCTTGAGGATAGCGCGGTGGCAATTCAAAGCAATAGCAAACAGTCTTCAATTGGCCACGATGGAACGAACGAATTAGGATCACCTTCGGTTGCAAAAGTTAAGGCCGCACCTTTATCGCCAAATAGTGTTCCTGCACAAGCACTCAAACCAGCCAAGACCATGCCTATAATTCCCAGTGGAGGAGCTGGACGCGACACCCATCCGCTTTTGCGACTCTTTATGACAGACAAAGAGACCGAAGGCGAGGCCAACAATGATACCCGCCCAGGAGGATTGGTATCTTCTGCTAACAATATGCCGCATCCGATTCCAAGACAGTTAACAATTCCCAGCTTGGAAGACATTACGCATCTACGGATGGCCGCCCGCTCCCCAAGCTTTCCATTGGACCACCACAATCACAACTATGATCAGAGTGCTTCTTCGTCCCCTCGCCACCAACCACCCATGGCTCATCGCCACAACCATCCGCCACAAGACCAACAACACCAGCAGCCGCCACGCGTACCCTTTGGATTCCCGTCATCCAAAGTGTACAACTTTGACCGCCGACCGTCAGCACCGGTTTTAGCCACTTCACACTACCAATTTCAAAACCAAGGGTCATCAAGCCATCGAGGGGAGCCTTCGCTCCCGCCACTCACATCGCCACGGCCAATGACGCCGCAGCCTCGCTCATTCCTCTCAAACCTTCACCAACGATCCGATCTTTCCTCCTCTGATACCCAGGCTGACACTACTTTAAACAAGCCAAGTCAACAACATCAACTAGAGGATGGTCTACTCTCTGGCTCTGCTCACGCTCTTCCCCCATTACACCGCCCAGGGTCGACACCAGCCTCGCCTCGATTGCCATTAAAACCCCCAACTAGCGAAGCAAGTCTAGAGAAAACATCTAGTCATCAGCAACAGCTTCAAACACTACCGCCAGCTGCACACGTCACGCCCCGACCATCATTCCCAAGAGGTCTTTCTCCAGCACCATCACCGACCTTCCCCAACCAGACCGCGGTATCAGGAAATCATGGCGCAACCTCCCTCACTCCATCAATCCCACATCGCAAAGGCAGTCTTGATTTTTCCAATACTGATCGGAGTCAGATTTTGCGATCTGGAGGAGAGAGGATGGGATTACCCCCACCACGACACCCACATGCTGTCAGCGGCCGAGCTGCATCATTCACCAATATCTTTTCGGGCTCAAGGGTTAACTCTGGATCCTCTATACCCCACAGTACATCATCAGCCTCTTCCAATCTGACGGCTACCCCGACTCCTCCAATGGCGGCTTCAACGACCGAAGGAGGGACACCATCATCGTCACCATCCCCAGTCTCTGGACTTTCGTCTGGGCTCAACGCTCTTAGTCTTCAGCCGATCAATATCAGCGAAGAGAAGTTACCACCTTTTGGTCATTCACCAGCCCATCTCCGGATGCTTAATGTGATTCCAAACAGTTCCGAAACAAACGCTGCAGCAAATGCCCAGGCTAGTCCCAGCAGCCACCTGCCCAGTGGTACAGCCGGCGGCGTCAGCATGGTTCATCGTGGAAGCATTGGTAGTGATCGAAGCGAAGTAGGAGTAGTAGGAGCAGGGGCCGATTTTACTCAATCTAGTCGGGATTCCGGAGCTTCATTTGGATCCCGCAATTCATCCCATTCGGGATCGGCAGGTGGTACTGCTGGTGCGGGTGGAGGAGGAGGGGGAGCATTTTCTTCAATCGGATCGTCAGGTCCTCAGCCCTCCATGCCATCAACGTCTTCGACATCGAATGTAGCGCCTGTACCCTTAGTTAGGCCAGGACTGCGGACCGTTGGATCAAGTGAAAATTTCGCGCGGAGGATTAGGTCAGCTAGTTTGCTTCGACGCACAGAAGAACATGAGGCGTTTTTGAGGCAGCAGCAGCAGCAACAGCAGGCAATCGGAGCTCGCCCCGGGGGTCCAGCATCCTCGCCGCTACCGCCACTACAGCTCTCGTCGAGCAATACATATGGCGTTTCTTCCAACACAAGTGCAAATGATGATCCATTGCATCCACATGGTTCCATGCAGATACAACTACAGCCCACAGCGCCTGCTCAGCTTCACCCACAGTTTCAGTATCAGCAGTACTCGTACAGCCACGATCCTTCGTCTTCGGCAGAGATCAACCGCTTTAGACGAGCGAGCTCACCAAGGCGTAGGAGCATCAGCATGACGAATCTGAATGGTGGCCTCATGCTGGCACCATCCAAGAAGGTAAGAAGAGATAAACACTATTCCACATATACTTGGAGCGGGGAGGGGGGAGGGTAGGAGATCATAAAAAGGCAGGAATTTGGGCTATGCTGATGTGTGTTACAATTTTGAGTTGGTGTTTCCTAAAAGCATACAGTTTGGCTCGTTGTCTGTGTGCAAGACAGAAAAAAAAGGCAGAAAACTGATGGCTTGCTCGCATTCTTCCCTTCTTTTATAATTTTATGGCTGTTGTTGGTGCTGATTCTTTGATAAATTGTACAGAGCTCAGTGGATGACTATGCGCCAAATCCACTCTTGCTTCCGCCTTCACCCTCGGCCACCCGATTCATCGCACCACCCACATTGCCTAACAGTGCCATGTCATCGAGTCCTTTGCGTCCTCAGCCGCAGTCGATGAATTCGTCCAATTCCATCACCACTATTGCTTCTGGAGGCACTGGCGGCGCAGCAGCATCTTCGGGAACGCCGATGGGGCATGGGCGATCGGCGGATGCAAGCCTTGGCGTCACCCCCAACCATGGTCAAGTCCCTTCTTCAACCTCCCTGGCATCATCTACTTCTTCATCTGCCGTTACATCATCTTCGCTTCCAACTACTCAACCAGTACTTGCCAATGGTCAATATCCTACTACTGCCAACACGAGTCAAAATCGAATGCACAATGGATCGGTCCAAAACGATACTGCGAATGTGCCCCCAACATCTGCCGCAGCAGGGGGTGCCGCAGGAGGGTCCGCCTCTTCGCGAGGCATGATTCCGACTCACTTGCTTTTACCTCCCGAGCCTAGGCCATTGCAGCTGGACGCACTTCGGCGCACAGATGACTTGTATTATGAACTCCAGTTGACCATGGCAGATCTGTCTCAGTGGCTAGATGTTTTGGACACTGGCATCAAATACTCTTATGTCAACTGAAAACCTTTTTGCTTCCAACTGACCATTACTTCTCTTAGCCTAATTCCTTTATATACATCGCCTATTAGTTTCCCTTCATTTTGCTCTCCCACCTTGTATTTTTTTCTTTCAATTTTATCCGCGGAGAAGCTCGGAGAGGAGTAATAAAAAGGCGACCCTATAATCTTTTTTTCTCTTTTTTATAAGAATCTAGTTTTTTGTTTAATTGTCTTGTTGCTCTAAATCTCAATCATCATCTGCAGATGCTACCAGTTTGGATGAAGATGGTAATGTGGCGATCGATGCCGCTATGGTAGGATCAATCCGTGTTCTGTACTCTTCGAGAGATATGAAAACATTGGGGTCCAAGTTTTCGTTCTTGGGACGGATCACGGCAATATATCCATGAGTTGCAGCCTGCGTATGACAAAACAAAATATAGGAGGAGGAGAAAAAAAGGAGAGTAAGTAAAAAGCAGTAAGCGTGGGAAGACATGAAGCAACAATCGTATCGATTTTTTTAGTACCTTGTCAATTAAAGTGCCGAGTACTTGAGGGTCCTCAATGACTTCTATGCCGCGTCGGATCAAATGTTCGTTAAACTCAAGAACCTGGCCTGCCATCGCGGCTCGAACAGCAAAGGTAACCAAGTCAGACTTGTTCTCTTCGTTTGGTGTATTCGATGTAGATTCAACTGGCCCTGCTGTTTCTGACGTGGCATCCGTAGTAGTTGCCGATGTCGAGATCTGATTCTTAGTAGCCAGAGTGTCCCGAGCCACAATCTTGCACAGCAACATGCCTGGACTGCAGCGTGGTGGATCCAGCTTCTTGGTTACTGATGGTTTATCTGAAGGCTGTGGGAGTTGGCTAACAGCTCGGGCGTCAAATTGGATCGAAATTGGGAGGAAGCGGTCGCGCTGTGCCAGGAGCGGATGCGACGGTGCCAAGCCAATAACACATAGTCTTTTGGATAGTGAAGAGAAGAAAGAAAGTCAAGTAGGGGATTGAGGAGTTTAGCTAACATCTTTTTCACTTTGCATTTGTTTTCCAGTTTTCCCATAAGATCATAAGCTTTTGTTGACCATTCATACTTGTTCGGAGACTGATAAACGTATTGATCGCCTTGGTAATACTTCGTTCCTAACGCCTCATCTTTGGTTGTATTGGTGTCCTCGGGCGAGATCTCGTTCTCCTGCTTCACTTCTTGTTGTGGTTGTTGTGGTTGTTCTGTTGTTTGATCCTTGAATCGATACTTTTCTATAGTCAAAGAAAAAGAAAGAAATAGGTATCATGATATTGATATTGCATTAGAGCAACATGTAAAGTTTGAGGTGTTAGATGCCCAGTACAAAAAAAATAAAAAGGGCGAAATTACCAAGGGGCTGCACAAAATGCTTCTTGTAGTAACGCAAAAGATATGCCGACGGGTCGTGATTCCAGCTAACAGTCTCATGCTTGTACATTGACACATCATAGGTGATGGGCGCGTGCTCGTCCATGGTGGGCAAAAAAGGTCAATGTCTGAAAGATGGTGGCAACGCTTCATGGTCGAAATAAACAGATCAGGAAATTGAAGCCAAGTCACATTTGGGTGTCATTCAGAGTTTTGCATTCTTCTTTTTTTCTACTCATTCCCTCCCATCTCTCTTTCTTCCTCCTTCATGGAATCCTCTTCTCGTCACTCTCACAAGGACGACGAAAGTCGCGACTCGAGTCGTCGTCGCCACCGAAGCAGGAGCAAGAGTAGAAGCAGGAGCAGGAGTCGTAGTCGTGAGCGCGACCGCAGTCACCACCACCACAAGAAACATCGAACCAGCAGCCCGTCGTCGTCGTCTTCGCGCAAGGAGAGTCGAGATAAGGACCGCGACCGCCATCGCAGTAGCCACAAATCTGATCGTGATCGTGATCGTGATCGCAGCCATCGCCATGACAAAGACCGTGATCAGCGACGCGAACGGCATAAGGAGAAGAAACGGTCATCAAAGGATAAGGAGGACGAAGGTGGAGAGGATGACGATTCCATGTGGGTTGAGAAGGAGGTTTCAGTAGCAGTGACATCCACGGTCACCACCGCTACAGCAACAACAACCTCAGCAGTATTACCCGCCAGTGGAGCAAGCGAACAGGATGCATCATCCGCACCAGAGTCATCGTCAAAGCGTGCAGCCTGGATGCTTGATGACGGCGGAGGACTAGACTTTGCCATGATGGGAGTCGAAAAACCCAAGAAGCCCAAAGAAGAGAAGCCGGATCCTGAGAAGGTACTGATATTTTTTCTTCCTGATGCGTGGAATATATGACATTTTGAAGACATAGCAAGCTTACATTGTAATGTTTTGTAATTCTATTGGGTACAGCTACAAGTAAGCAGTCGTGAGCTCAATGTCTATTTGAAGGCTGGAATGTCAGTCGATCAATACCCCGAACAAGGTAGGTGAAAATGGATAGCCTCAAGCTCCTCCTCCAGTGATTTCGACCATAGAAAGTTGGCGGTGTTTTGGTAGTGAATGGCATGGCATTACTAGCATTATTCTAACCAATTTTCCTAATGGTAATTCTATGCTTACAGAGAAAAAGTCGTATACGATTGGAGATGCAGGATCCAACTGGCGAATGACCAAACTACGTCGTGTCTTGGAGACTGCGGCAGAAGAAGGTGTTGCTCCAGAAGTCATTGGCATTGAACGTTACGGCGTAAGGGGAAAGAGCGACATGCACTCTCATAACCTAATAACATTCATGAAATCGACGGATCTATGGTTGTGTTTTTGATTTTCGATAAACTTGCATTACGCTAACTTGAGCTGCATGCTTTGTATATTTTGATGAATTATAGTCACTGGAAAAGTTTAATGAAGCCATGGAAGAGCGGAGAGAACTGGACAGGAGAAAGGCCGAGCGTGATGGTCGAAGGAATGATCGAAGTCGAGAAGACCGTGGGGATCGAGAGAGCAAGAGAGGGCGCAACGATGACAGAGACAGAGACAGAGACAGAGACCGACGAGATCGGGATAGAGACAGCGGGCGAGATTCACCCATGTCCACCAGTGGCCGATACTCGACCTATAGCTCTGCTGCTTCCTCTCCTTTCCATCGGCCCATGGAGCCTCACGAGCGACAAGAGCGGGAGCTTGCTAGGCGAGCTATGGAAAAAGACCGTGAACGTAAAACTTCCACTCCGATTCCTTCGCCCTTTGCTACCATCGTCTCCACTCCTATCATTCAATCGCCAAACCCGGCCGCAGCAGCAACAGCAGAACCATCGCCACCATCTTCTTCTGCCACTGCACCAACACCAGCCTTGAGTCAGGACAAATTGAACAAGCTCAAAGCAAAGGCTCTGCGCGCAAAGTTGATGGGAACACCGGATGCTGACAAGCTGGAGAAAGAGTACGAGGCGGCTGAGAAGGCATTTAAAGAAGCCGCAGCCAATCCATCACCTCGCCCACCTCAACAGCAACAACCTGCTTCACAAGCTCAAGATAGTCGAGTCGTCGTTGTGAATACCCTCCAGCATACATCAAGTGGATCAGCTTCACCTGCACATGGTCAAGCGCCCGTCAAAAAGCGAGCCTATGGCAAAGGAAAGGAGATTACTCATGATGCTGAAGGAAATCGTATTGCTTACGAGGGCGAAGAAGGCGACGTAGACTTGCATGATCTCGTTCTGCGCGAGCGCCTCGACAAGGACAGTGGAGGCATGGATCGCGAATATGCTCGTCGTATTACGAGAGATGCAAGGTTCCAGGTAATGATTCGCGTCGCGTTCAACGAAGAAAGCGTCAGGTTGCTCTCTTGATCATAACGACTCACAAGCACAAAACGTTTTTGTCCTATCTCCTTTCTTTATTTTCTTTCATTAGGATGATGTGGATTATTTAGATGAGAATGTCGATAAGATTGCTAGGACAGTGAAACGGACAGACAAACAGCTCAAGGACGCTGCTGTCAATGACTACAAGCGTACGCAAAACGCGCTGGACAGTTGTCAATTATGCTTCAAGGACGATGGCCAGACGGCGCCTATCACACCCGTAGTCTCGTTGGGTACACGCGTGTATTTGGGGCTGCCTTTGGTGAAGGAGTTCTTACCAGGACAGTGCTTGATCGTGCCACTGCAGCATGTGACATCGACGTTGGAACTGGACGACGATGCATGGGACGAGATCCGCAATTTTATGAAGTGCTTGATCCAGATGCACGCCGCCAAGGATCGGTTTGTAGTGTTTTCCGAGACGGTGATCCATCTTGGACGTTATCAGAAACACACTGCAATCGAGTGCTATCCGATCCCATGGCAAGCTGGCCAGGCTGCCTCGGGTTACTTTAAGGAGGCGATTTTAAGTGTGGCCGAGGAGTGGTCACAGCACAAGAAGATCATTGAGACGAATGCCAAGGATCCACAGAACGGAGGTATTCGTAGGCGGTTGACAAGCAAATTGCCGTATTTCCATGTCTGGTGCTTTGGAAACCCAGACCGTGGCTATGGTCATGTCATCGAGGATGACGAGACAAAGTTCCCAGACTATTTCGTTCGCGAAGTCTTGGCCTCTGTCTGCGAGATGGACTCGTGGGAGTGGCAGCGGAAACCCAAGCGACTACCCGTCCAGGACAATGACCGCCGCGTCCAGGAGTTTAAGCGGTCGTGGCAGCCCTGGGACTGGACACGAACACTTGAGAAACAATAACTATTATTATATTTTGATTTTGTATTATTGAATGACACTCTGCCATCTCCACATTCTAACTTGTAATGTATGGTATAATATGGATTGAGTCTTTTGCATTCCAATGAATATTGTACTGCCTGAATAATGTCATCTGCATCATAGCTTTCATGTAAACTGCGTTGAAGGCGAGTCTGGGGGAAGAGAGTATATTGTGTTGAATTAGCCTCCTCAAAGAACATGACGCTACAATACGGAGGTAGTGAATGCAATCATGAAGGAAAGGAGAAAAAAACAATTACAAGTGAGACCCATAAATATTTCGATTTATTGGCGATATGTACATTTTTAAAACTTGAAGACGTGCTCGCTGTCGTAGCCGAGGTCCTTGAGAGCACCATCGACCTCACCCTGGGTGAAGTTGGGACCCTTGACACCACAAACGGCCTTCATCATGCCAGGAGGACCGCAGACCATGACCTTCGAGTTGCCCTTCTCATAATCAGGCATGTGCTCCTTGATCAGTTCCTTGGTCACGAAACCAGTAGGGCCCTTCCAGCCATCAGCAGCCTTGTCGACCACATAGGTGACCTTGAAACGGTCAGGGTGAGCCTTGGCCAAGGCGTCAATCTCATCCTTCATAATGATATCATCTGGAGTGACGTTGGCAAAGATAAGCGCGATCTGAGTCTTGTCCTCCTTGTCCTTCAACAAGTGCTGGATAACTTGGTACTAAATGAAGAAATGGACACAGAGGTCAATAGTTTAGTTGGCCTGGGCGCAATGTTGTGGACAATCGAGCGTGCATAGAAAAATATTTGCTAACTTGTGCAACATACCATGGGAGTGATACCAGAGCCACCAGCAATCATACCGATCTTCTCATGCTTGTTACGCTCAAGAGGGTACTTGGAGATGGGACCTAATAACAGAAAGGAAATGGTGTCAATCTCCCTACATTTTTTTTATCAAGGCAGACTCCCCACACTTCTAACTCATATTTAGAAAACATCTCGACTTACCCTTGACGGCGAGGACATCGCCAGGCTTCATAGCGTGGATGTGAGACGACATAGGGCCACCTTGGATAGTCGAGAGAAGAGTAGAAAGGGCAAGGTTAAAAAAACATCAATGACTGAACAAACATAGTCATTACTCAGCGTGTTTTCTTTTTGAATGTGTGTGGCCTTAATCACCCTTACCCTCATAGCGCTTGACAACAAGATCAAACTCGCCAGTGGTGTCGGAGTCAGAAGTGGGGGTGTAAGGGCGGATGACAGGCTTGCCGTCAGGACCAACGAACTTTGTGACAACACAAGAAGCGACATCCATGCCAAGCTTCTGGTCCTTCTCGAGATCGAAGATGAAGCGGCTAGTGTTATGGGTCAGCTTCTCGACCTTACGCAGCTTGAAGTCGACGAATTCCTTAGGGTTCAGAGCAGTTGAAACAGTAGCCGCGGCAGCTGGGGCAGCAGTCGAAGCGGACGAGGAGCTCTTCTTGACCTCAGCAGAGGCGTTTGATCCGGGGCTGAAGAAGTAGTACGCAGCTAATAATTATCATATTAAAAAAGGGAATAAAATGCGTGAGAACCCGCCACAAAGGCAAAATATAATTATTAATTGCGCATTGTGCCAGTCACCATGCGGAATCTCT